>QHHH01000068.1:0-238983 GCA_004367485.1 Fusarium citri
ATAATACTTAAGGTAAGCTTAGGGAAAGGCTTATGTAAGTGTAGGTAAGCCTACTGTTAATTAGTGAAAATTATAGGGTATACGTAATATAACCGCGGGGGTTGTAATATATAAGATATAAACCTTTTAGTAGAACTTAAAAAAAGCTACTTTTATATTATGAAAGTTAATTTTCTAAGGTATATTATTTTCCTAAGACGGTTCCCTGGATTCGTCATCTAAGTAATGCTGCCCTAAGGTACATTGATACCAGGGATCTGAATCAACGTCACGCGGCGCGTTTACTGGGACTTGGTATGCGGCAAATTGCCTCCTTCCTAAGCCAACCAGGAACGAGCCACCCTCCCTTCTTCGGCTTGAGTTCCTTTTCAACACTGATGGAAATGGTGCCCGATGTTGAAACCCAGATCACTCTCATGCGAAGAATAGCAGAGACTCTCTGCTTTCCCAAGGAGGACCTTGTGATCAGATATAATACAGATTTGGTTCAGAGGGGAGTGATTCATGGTATAGCAACGGCACTACCAATTCCAGAGACCACTTGCACTGAGGGCAAACCACCTGCAAAGCGAAGTCGCAAGCATGGTGTTAGGAAAGGACATTTTCGATTGGTCAACAGGGTCTTCAACACATCATCAGGAACTTGTGCCGAATCTGACTGCCAATATGTCACCACACGGGGCCCAGAATGTAACTGCATAAGATCTGGTCAGGCCTGCTCATTATCATGCCATCCCAGTCTTGAGAGTCTGGGCCGCTGTGAGAGCTCCTACGGAAACCAGCAGGTGCAAAGCAATCGATATCCGCTTTCCTCATCAAATATGCATTCTCTGCCTACAACACAGGTGCAAAGTATGTCTTGTGAGCATAATCCTCAAGAGAGCCCGTGTAGCTGCAAACCTTCTTTGCTGTCCCAGTGTGTTTCTGAAATAGAATCGTCTGGAGAGCGCTGCTATGCTTGGAATGATTATCACATAATCAACCATAGTCACTGGAACTTTGACATGTGGATCTCGAACTGTATCAATTGGGAGTACAATCGTCTATTAGGTGATAGAAATGGAAGCTCTCTATTTCTAAGGACGGCTACTGAAAGTCGAGGTTTACTCCCACAGTTTGGGTTATCAGCATCCATCGATAACATCGAGTGGTTACTGACTCGCGATACTGTCAATGTGGAGACCCTTCGTCGGTACCTCAAAGACATGTCACTTCTAAAGGCAGGTCACCAGGCGACATCACTCAGTGGATTGGAGTTTGCGACTGAGTTGTACGAGTCTCTTAATGGTTGTACCATTAACATAGTAACAATGAGGCAACCGCTATATGATGCCGCATGGGCTTCCTTTCTTACACCAACACGAACAGACCCCAGCAGGAACCAAAGGGCTCGGGACAAGTCACCAGATGAGCGAATTCCAACACCAGACTATGTAGTAAACACACCGTCATACACGGATGGGGACATGACAGGATTTGACACGCCCATATACACAACAGTGGAGATGCCGGGCAACCCACCAACAGAGACGCCGGCAGGCTCGCCGGTGGATATGTCTCAAGATGCGCCAGCAGAGGTGCCTCCTTCAGGAACAGAAGGTTTTCGGCTTTTAATAGCATTCGCATGCGTTAGTATGTTGGAAACGGGGGACTTTAATATCGACCCCAAATCGTTGGAAGGTGTTATGGCACTGTCAATCGGGGACTCTATCTACGTTGCCAAAGCGTTGATCTCAGACCCATCTGACAGCCAATCCGAATGCCCTGTCCGCAGAGTTATGGGAAATCTCGGACGTTCGGAAATGGCATTTCTCATCCCACCCTCGAGTCCTAGACTAGAGGAGTATGATCTTACGTCTTGGACTTTAGTCAACCATCTGCCATTTGACGGAACGTTTGAGGATAACTTTCCAGCCACTTCGCTACATCTGTCTTTTACTGATTTCGAAATGCCTCTAGACGTGGACGTACGTGGTCTGCGCGACAACTTGGTGGTCATACTCGAGTCACTGGTTTCTGTAAACGACGCAGGCAAACACCTTGGGGACCTAGATATCCTATCTCTATTCAGTAGTGAATATGTTGCCTTCATGGATAGCTGCTCTCACACCCATGTAACTGACAGCAATTCGACGATTCAGAATCTCATTTCTATTGACTGCTGGGCTGAGTTCCTGGACCTTCCCAAGGGCACAGGGGTCGTCAGAGCCCACGGAAACTGGCAAGCACGGTTGGCAATAGCTGCGGCTAGTTCCCAACGAAATAAACAGACACTGATTCTTCCGCGGAACCATTGCGTTAGATGTCTCTCAGACCGCAATGATTTGCGAAGCTTTGATGTTATTATTGTTTAGCTTCAGGTAGGTACGAGTAGTAATGTGCATCTTCAAGACACAAATGGAAACTTTTAGTTGGTTGGAAGAGCTACCGCTATTTGGGCCCATCAGTAGCTCCAGGTTCCAGTTGCTATGCTGATTTGGGCAGGAATCTGCCTTGGCAGTATTGTGCGGAGGATATTGTCACTGACAAGATTGCAGCGGCGCCAGACGCGTTCATAGGTGTAAAACCGGCAATCACCTTTCCTTGGTCAACGGATTCAAGTCTAGCACATTGGCTTTACAAGGCCACTACAAGCCATCGACGGTGCTGAAAGCGCCAAATAGAAGAGGGACAAATCCGCGTCAGTAACAATATTTCGCGATAGTTATAAGAAGAAGAATAGAGTATCAACAGGAGACCGCTGTGGTCCATGTAGCTAGTGCCCTTATTAGGGCCCATTAGGATAAAACGAAAAGTACAATCACTATACGACTTCGAGTATCAACAGGACCTCCCTTGAAGCCCTGATTCTTACTCGCATGTAGAATCTAAGATCATATTGCGATGAAACTGTTTGAGTTCTCAGTAGTATTCACAACAGTCCTGAAGTATTCTTGCCCCAGACTCAGTGCTTACTCCTTTAGTTGAACCTTTGGAAAGCCCAGAAACCAAGGCGAACTAGATCGCTGACCCTCAAAAGCTCAAAGAGAAGAATGAACACTGAATTTAAGTCCTCCACTCATAACTTAGTCCCCCGAACTGGTATACATATGGTTGACCATTGCGCAGAAACGTGTGTAGATTGAGAACGCCCTTAGAACTCTTGACCCACTCTCCACTGGATGCCGCTCCTGTTCACATTGTCGTCGGGAACATAATCATTCTCCTCATTCAACGTAAAAGTGGCTTCGTGGCCATCGGCTCCAGTGAAGTTGACAGAGAGGACGTTTCCAAGAGTCATTGTGTCAACAATAGACCCAGGCTCGTGGTTGCCAAAGGCAATATAGTACTTGGCCCTTGAGTAGACCTCTGCTTTGAGACCAGGCTTCGCCTGGAATGTTTGTACAGGAACGACTTCGTCCCGGTCCAGAACCATGGCACCGACTCCAAAGTATATTCTAACTATAAAGTAACCATGTTAGGATGCTGGTCTATCTCTTACAACAAGTCTAGACTCACGAGGGTTCATGGGCGAGAACGTATTGTCTGTACCGACAACGAAGCCACCTCTAGCCATAGCCGAGTTATTTTCCCTGTCAAACCTGGGATATTTACCTTCCTCGGCACTGAGGTAAAATTCCGATCCGCTCGGGCCTAGATTGGCCCTTTTGTGGTCAGACGTTTCAACCTTGGTCATGCCTTCGTCGGTCCTCGTGGACGAGCCAAACAGGGCAAAGAGATCACTGGAGATGCCGAACGTGGCTCGACCGTTATCCGACACCCTCCCGGCTCGCTGATAGACGTTGGTGAAGACGTTGTTCATCGGGATATTGGAAGGCTTGGGCAGGTCTTGGAAGAGCAAAAAGCTTAGCGACCGATGAGATTTGTTCTTGATTGTAATGGTGTAGTTAGGCATGGTGAAGATTAGGAATGATGGTCAGATATAATGATAGAGGTGGAAAGTATTGATGTTAAGGTCTGATAAATTGGAAGACAGGCTGTTACCAGTGAACAGGCTCGATTGAACATAAGGATCATGTACGGTCTTATATACTCGTAACATGCGCGCTCTGGCGCTTCATGTCTTGTTTCCTTTCCTTGGCGACTTTGGTGTGTATCTGCACTATCCGATCTATACCATCAGCCACATTAGCTAACTACCAATAGTTTCTCGTTATGGTTTCGCTAGTATCACGTAGCCAGCCACATTTGTGATCTACCCCGCCAGTTTATCCCAAATATGTTCTTTTGTTGAATACCTTCAACGGATCTGTAACCGAAAACCGCAGAAAGTTCAATTACATATCTCGTCTGAAGGTAATAAACAGTACTTACTACACATACTGCATGATCGAATCCTGGATTTAACAGTGGTATAACTGGAATGGGATGTCTCTTTTGGGGGGAAAGCGATTCGCGGGGTTAAGGAAGTTAATGATGTGAAGCTAGCCATGATGGATTGTTCAAAGTTCGAGACGACAGGGCCCAGACCGACCCTTTAGCCAGCCACGTTGAGTGAATACAAATTGGGAAAATACACAACTGGAAGAAAGCCGTCCAATCTAAGAAAATGCAAGCTAACTAAATGTTTTCAGTTCAATAGCTCAGGCTAGATTACCATGGCCGGGTCACATGTGGTGGTTATGTTTCTCCGGCATGGTTAGGTCGATATCAACCACGCAGAAGGCAACTTATGCCACAGGCGGAACATTCAGCAACCCCCTCAATAACATCTGAACCTAGATATTCTGTCCAGACTATGTTAAGCTTTTGTGTCTTCTTAGCTGGGAAAGTTCACGTCTCTTTTTTTTCAACTCCTACCCTGGACAACTTTCACAGGAGGGTCTGCGCTTTGACTTTTTACACTAGTATACTAAGCAAGTTGCAGATGGGTAAACGAAAATCTTGTGTCTTTTTATTTTATCTCAAATCATCGCATCTAAGGAATGGAATATATACAGGTTACAAGTGTCGAAGGCTATTTTGCGGAAGTTATGGTTTTGCTTCCGCAACTGATAGTCATAGAAATGTAAGCTTGCTTTTCGTGCAAACCATCGCAACCTTTATTCATGGGTAATTTACTCAACAGCTTGCTTTAGATACTCCTACCCCAGAACCAGACACCGAGTGGTGTATAAGGTCCAGGCAAGGCATCTTGTGCCCATGCAGATAGCTGGAAGATACTGCGCAGGCAGATAATCACGGTCACCACGGGGATTGCAACCGTCAACCCCAGCAGACCCCTCCTCGCATACATCATGTCATCTATCGGCGGGGGTGTCGTGTTGGAACGAAGCTCAACGTGGGTCGCGATAGACAGGCCCAACATCGCCAGGTCAACTACCAATATCAGGCCCATGAGCTTTGGGCGGAATGGATCGCGTCTGTACCATGACGCGGCAGATACACTCGCTGTGAGGAATATGATGATGGGATAAGGAATTATCTATAAAGCACTACATTAGCGAATAGAGTGGAAAGTGGTGGAGTGGAAGGTGAGTACCATTTTCTGCGACATGCGGAAATCATTGCCTTCTCGACGGACCAGAATAGAGGCAAGTATAATGGCCGCTATACTCATCGCAAAGGTAAAGATACGATTGGTAAAGTTTCCAGTTAACAAATGTCGTAAGCGTCGAGGGGGGGCGACATCACGATGCACTCCTGTTTCATTTCCTGTCTGAGGCTGAGGAAATGGCTGTGATTGTTGTGGTCTCGTTTGATAGTTCATTTCATCGTAGTCGGGCGGCTGTTGGACATAGCCCTCACGGTCAGCCTGTCACTTTCTTTTCATCGAGTTCATATCGTCCGAAAATAACTTGGTTGGTAAATTCGCTTCTTTGTAACGACGTGTCTTCGGATGGAGCCGTCAGTATTCGACAAGGACTAGAACGTTGCTTTATATAGCTATGTACATCCTGTAGGATTCGCGCTGTGACACAAAGGATACTTGCCAAGATGAACTTTATTAGCATGACATCACGGTGACATGTTAGATGCAGAAACCCTGGCTAAATCGGAACTTTTTGCATGAATGTTTCGGTGCTAGGAATCCTATCTCTTGGCGTTTCCACTCAAATGTCTAATACAGCACACGAGGGACGATGCCAAGTCCATTTGCCAGACCAATGACCAAAGGATTTGCAAGGTGTTCGCTATTGGAAGGGTTTCGATGGCGAAATGCATATGTACATGACCCATACGGTAAATTCAATGCACTGATATCATCTCTTCAGTAAAGCCCGTATAATCTCCCTGATATCCCCTTCCGAAGCTTCTTTGATGCCCAAGAGCCCATTGTCAGTCTTCGCGTAATAAGCGCCAAAAGCAGGGTCAAAGATGGTGCGCAATATATACGGAACAAATGCATCGAAGTCGGTGATACCATTTGCCAGCCTCTCATCAGACTTGGTGGTCAAATCGTCGAGTTTATAGTCAACCGTTTCCCAGGACGTCTCCGGTGCCACTTCCTTGGCCAGCGCAAGCAGACGGCTCTGCATCGTCACGACGCTGTGAACATGAACCGAACGATTCTTCGTCTCGTCCGCGTGTTCCAGAGTTGAAACAATAGCCTCGGCGACGGTATCCAGAGTTGATACGCTAAAGGGGACATCGCCACCGTCGTAGACATTGGTGGTGTCGCCGGTGCTACTGATAAGGAAGCTTCGGTGCGAGCCTGCATCTAGCCAGGCGCCGCCCTAGATGAAGTTATATGTGAGATCTGAGTCTTTGGCCTTTTCCATCAAGTACTCCCGAAGCTTGACTATAGGAACAAAGACTGGTAGGGTGCGGGCCTTGGAATTGTCGTGGTTGGCGTTGAACTCTGAGGGAATAAAGCGAGAGACTCCCATCTTGATAGCGGCATCAATAAACGCCTTTTGGGCATCTGCCGCAAAGGGAGGGGCCAGTGAGATAATCGCATCCTGACCTTTAAAGGCTGACTTGAGCGATTCTAGGGACGAGTAGTCGACGTCGATAACCTTGACACCGTCGGGAAAAGTGGAAGTAGAACCAGCACGTCTAATGACGGTGACGTGAAACTTGTCCGCTTCAAGAAGTCTCTTTAGGGCGACGGCACCAAGCGTGCCTGAGGCGCCGATGGCTGCAACGTTCTTGATGGGACGCATGCTGTTCTGCTAATGCAAAGACGGGATAGGATAATGTAACGAACTGGTTAAGTATGGGACAGGAGAACTTGACCGGATGCGAGGGGTCCTCTGGCCATGATTGAGATCCTACGAGATAATTTGCTCGTATAAGAAGGCAGCAAGAACAATATGGAATGCAATGAGATCCAAGGCTTGCCGTCACCCATTTCGAAATTACCAATCAACGGAGCAACTTGAAAGAGTGATTCATCCGGATGCCGAGATCTCGCCTTTTAGCAATGTTTCGTTCAAGTGTACAACGCAACAGTTTGTAACTCGGAGTTTTGGCAGATCTCGGTGGATATTTCGCCCTGGTGCGGTTAAGCTTACCAGCTTTCCCGTATCAATCGCCTAACTGTAGTACGTTTAAAGACATCCGACTATCTACTTCCGCTTAATAACATTTGCCAGGCCTAATTTTGGAGCCGAGTATCAATTACTTCCCACCGTCGTTTATAACTCAGCCTCGGACAACCTCTCGTCCGAAGTCCGATAGTAGCTCCCTTCCAGCACGAGCTTGTTGCGGTGGGATATGGAGCTCTCCCTAGACCCTGCATTACGGTTGTCGTACATCCCGACTAACTGAGGCAACTTTATAACGGCAAGGGAAATCATGCATGTCAAGTTCAAGTATCAAGCTTCTTGTGATTATATTTACCATATAGCAGATTTGTTCAGGAAACACATATCTTCTATTCAACTTCTGCAATAGAATTAGAATCAATAAACTCTGTAAATAGTGCAGGACATGTAGGTAAAAAGTGTTCTATATAGTACTATAGTACTAAATATTAAGAAATATTAAATAGAATAGAATATAAGTAATGCCACTTATTGACAATAAAGCTCGTCATCAGTTGACTCTTTCTTAATTACACCAGCCTTGATCAAGTCAACGTAGCTCCAATAGTCTCGCTGGGTCCCTTCATCCCTCACAGCGCTCTTCGCATAGCTGACAGCAGTCCAAAAAGAGCCACCAGAAGCATATTTCTTCCAAGCAAAACGTTGAGTGTCGAAAAGCTTTTTTCGGGATGCAACCTCAAGAACATTGGCGAAGCTCGTCTGAATAGACCACTCTCCAATGAATGTTGGGAATTTGGACTGCTCGGACATCCACTTGCCCTGACCGCAAATAGCCGGAGGAGTATACTTGGGGTATGTTTCGCCAGTGAAGTAGTAGACGTGGGGGCTGAGAACTAGGTTATGCTTGGCATCGAATTGTTTTGCCCAGAATTCAGTTCCCTTGAAATTATCCTGAAGAACGATAGGGATGCGCTTGTCAACGGCCTCAGTACGAGATATGACGCCGTTGATATACTTTGTAACCCATTCACCGCCGGCAACGGTAAGACCTCCAGCTGTAGCGAACTTGGTGATATCGTCAGAAGCCTCGTTGATAGGGCTGATGGAGAATTTATGAGGTGTGCCGCTCTCTATAATGAAGGCTAGGATCTTGTCGACAGCCTTGTAGCTCCATTCGAGATTATTCTCGTTGAAAAACCAGTTTTTGCGACCGAAACCTTCCCCGATGTCAAGGGTGTTAACACCACCAGGGAGAGAGTGCAGGCCAATGATGATATGCATATCGTACTTGCTGATAGCATAGCTAGCAATCTTTCTCAAGTGCTGTACCTGGTTGCCATGGTAAAATTGAGAACCGGGGACATCTACCCACGCGGCATATGTGGTAGTAATCCGGAGGAGGTTGACACCGACGCTGGCGAGATCATCAATAGTAGTTGTATTGAGAAACGAGGCATAACGTGCTTCCAAGACAGGACCACAGCGATCTCCAAGAACCTTACAAAGGGTCCATTCATCGGGAGTTGCGGCGGCGCCTTCCTCCAGAGACGCCCACCAGTCGGGATCGTGGGTCTTCTCTTTGGCAAGCCAAGAGCCCAGGTTAGCACCGTTGGCTTTGAATGTTCTCCAGTCGACAAAATCTCCATCGGTAGGGGGCTTAGGTTTGCAAGGAGATGCGAGAGAAATGCCCAATAGCAGGGAAAAAACGACGAAAGAGAAGGCGCTCATGATTAACGCGAATGAATGAAGATCGTTTAAAGGAGTGTGATGGCCAATTGAGACCCAAATGAACGACTGAGAAGTTTCTGATGCTGTCTTTAATTTTGGACCTGGCCTCTTGTTTAAGTAGTTCTTGGCTTACTGGTACAAATATCTGCATCCTCACTTACGTCGCTTGTGTGGTTAGTGCGATGGAAAAGAAGATGATCGGCTGTTCCAATCGGCAATGAATACGCGTTTCTAAGCTATCGATGGCTAACCACTAGATAAAAACGAACTTTATTTGTGAGGTTTTCCGAGGCCCAAAAACGAGGTGTATAGATAAAACCCATAAAAATCAACTCGTAAGCAATAAATGAAACAAGAAACTATCGAAATGCTATGGGGCCTCATTTGTGTTATTTACTAACGGTTCAGCGCGTCGCCGTTGTATACTATGACCGTAAGTCTAGCTTCAGGTGTTTGAGAGTGAATTTTCAGAAGCTAGGCTATTTACATCGAGATGCAATTTTACTTATAAGTCTGGATTCATAAGCGTAGCGTCCTAAAAGAAGCCAACAGTTTTTATCCTAAAGTTAGCACCACTGAAAAGCGAGGACTATCTATCGGTCCGAATACAAATACTGTACTCCGGCTACAGAGATGTTTATTTTTTTTTCTTTTTCTTTTTCTTTTTTTTTTTAACAGCAGGATCCCACTCATAGAAATCAACTAGGTTGATGCTCTGATCGTAAATAATGACCCCACAGCTTTCACTTTTACCTGGACCTTGCAGAGTTTGTTGCAACCTGGCACCAAAAATGAGCGAGTAAATTTGGTGCATAAAGAAAAGAAACTAAGAGATAAAAGTGCAAATTATTCTCTTTATCATTGCATTAGCTTCCTATCGAGCTGGAACTATTGACTTTAAGGTGCGCTAGTTGGACAGATGTAGCTAGCAGATTCAATGGTCTTTGTAGCCCCGATTTTTATCAGGGGTAATGCAGGTACAAAACAAATTCCTGATTTTAAATATCAATTATTCTTCCGGGTAGGTAGGTACAGGGTAGTTGCAAAACATCGATCTCCCATTTGCATTTAAACCTCGTTTATTTAAGAAAATGCTTGAAGTACATACAGCTGCCACTCAAGGCTATGATTCAGCATATACGATGTGCATAGATAGAGACAATACCATCCGGCTGTAGACCAGAAACAACTATCACCTACACTAATTGATTTGTCATCGAACTATGCCAGATCTTTCACATTGCAACGAGCTGACGGTTGTTCGGCCATCACCAACGACAAAAGTACCAACTTTGACGCTTTCTACGGATTGAATCGAGCAGCCAAATATTACTGCTCGATGTTGCAGGCCGCATTTTATGTTTGTATTGGAGTTGACATCAATCAAACCTCAGCCTCGACTCGTGGAATACGCACAGGCAGCTCAACCGGACAGTCACGCATGATTGTGTGTAAACTTTTAGACTTGAACCTTCATTGGCATTAGGTCCATAGCACTCTAAATGTTGTTCGTGTTTACTTAACCGGCACGAGTTAACAGACGTCACTTTCGAAAGGTTTAGCCAGCTCACCGGAACCGATAAGACATATTGATTTGTATAACTATTATAAGTAGCGCCAAAACTGTTTAAAATCAACGTTCCAGGTTGTAACAAAACTATATTGTTTATATTGATATTCATCTGTTCAAGTTTCCATGGTAAATAGAGTTCTGTGTAAGGGAGCCTGAAATGTGGATTAAACAGATCCCGCTGAAATCCACCTTCATCGCGATGTAAATAAGATCCATCCGGAAACGGGTTTCCTCCCTTCCCATATAGATATGAGTTTATAGTATCTTTTACCTCAACATACACTCCATACCCAATGTTGCATTTGTCATTAGGCGTGACCGCCATCCATACCTGGGGCCTCTGGCCGGGAGACCGTGACTGCCAGTCGAGCATGTCACGCATATCCCGCACTAAATCGCTGTATTCATGAGGAGATTTCAACCCCAGGTGGCTAAGCTCAAGCGATCTCAAAGCTGGTGGCAGACTAGCCAAAAGGCTGGTTAAATCATCTCGATCGACGAGCATATTGGAGATACCAAAGTGTTGAAGTCGTGGCCATTGGTCTACAGGGAAGATATCTCGCAACGGACACATATACCAGTCCTCTTCGTCTTCAACGGTAAGCAACTCCGGAACACTATTTTCGATGTACGTACTCGCGCGCAAGCTCAAATACTCGAGATCCTTTGCCTGCGCCAAAGCATCATGCAAAAGTCCCGACCTGTAGGAATGACATTCGTGATGTTCGAGGACAAAGCCTGTAAACAAGTCAAGCTCAAGGTGTCGGAAACCAGGGCGTTTCAACAACGTAACGAGATCACCATACTCGGGTGACCACTGATCGAAGATTAGAGCATTCAGCCCAGACTGGATCTCGTGTCCCCCAATAACAAGCTCTGTAATGCCGTGATCCTCAAACTCGGCTAGGGCTCGGACGACCAGTTGAAAGCCCCGCCACTTCGCTCGATATTCCTCAGCCGTGCATTCATTACCGTAGACCATCTGGTAGGGCCTGTCATTGCCATCAGACACCCATGGCAGTACGTCGATCTTCAAGTCATCATCGAAGCAGGGCCACGCTTTGGGCAAAGGGTAGTCGAGTCCGGGGGGAAATGCGCGGATCATAGGTGTTCTGTATAGAGTCTTCCAATGTGTGCCATGAGTCGCAGGTGTAATGGTCACTCGTTTCAAAGAGGTAAACTGCCTCAGCCCAAATTTGAAGGTTTCAAGATCGAGATTCGTGGAGAGAACCTGTTGTTGGTCGTCCAGTAGTAGCTTATAATAAGCCCATGACTCTTTAATACCGAGATTGCCCTCTGGACAGATATAGTCGTCTCGGCCATCATAATCCGATCGACCCTCTGTGAACCAGAGAGGGACTCCATTCGGCGTAACCCTGGTCACTTCCCAATCTTGCACGGTCCGTTGGTCGGCTAGCTCGAAGCCATTGGGTAGGCGCGCATCATCCCAGATGATTTCAGACACTTGATGGCGAAAAACTTCGTGGTTGGCGATTGCGTTGAAAACTTGAATGTTGAGAGAATTGGCCGAGATAAAAACACGGTCGAAATGTAGAGGAAGGGCCTTGGCTAATGCAGAGCATGTGGCGCGAAGATTCTTGGTATCACTAGGCTCTAGAAAAGTGAATATGGCATCTTGAAGTTCGCGTGGTAGCGATACTATTGAGGAAGCCATTTTCAGGTTGTTTAACATTTGAGAAGTTCACGGGAAAAACAAGACAGCGTTCTAGTGTCTATTATCGTCGTTACAAGTGGAGAAAAAGTAATGGATCAAGATTAGTCATAAGCTTTGGATGTACACTGTAGTAGGTTTAGTCTGTGCGAGATGGAAAACCACACCGTTCGCTGACTCGTGGATGCACACGTCGCAAGGGTAACAAGTTCCATTTTCCGAATACATTATCGGAGGGCATGTCTTTGACCCTTAGTTTGTGGAACCACTAATTGCAGACAGGCCCGCATCGTACAGGAAAGGTTTGGTAGAAAAGACGCCCGAACCCTTATTGAGCTCAACATCAGCAGTCACAAGGAATACATAGCTTAAATTGTCAGCAAACCAACTAGCTAATCACAAGTTTCCACTCCTAAATGCCTTCCAAGCTTTGCAGTAACCGTTCATGTCGCTCCTTCAGCTGCTTCGCTTCAATCGCGAAATCTCTAATCTTGCTGTCCCTTCCTTGATCATGAGCCACCAGTGATCTCTGGAACACGATATCCAGATCTGCACTGATAGTAGCAAGAATATCACGAAGCCTAGTTTTCAATGTTTGCGATGTCGTTTGGACCAACTTGTTCATGTTTTCGGACATTGCAATTCCCATTTTCGGGAAGATGACGCCTTGGTCGATATGTCCTTGAACGATTGAGATTTGACGAGCTGCTTTACCTGTTCCTGCCAGGATGGTTAGCTGTACAGTTCTGGAACGGTTGAGGGGGGCTGTGTACCGCGTTGGCTCGCTGCGGACCGATAGATGGGAACCATATCTTGGAGGATGTATGAGTTGTAATTCGTTTCGGAGGCGTATCTACGTATAGCTCTGCTAGATCGTTAGTGTGCGATAAACAACGAGAGGAAAATGGCTAACTGTACCTGACTTCGCCCTGAAACTTCCTCTCCTCTCGACCCATCTTGTACTCAATATTTCCTATCTGCACCGTAACACTTTGGACAATGGGATCAGCGAGTGGTGATGGAAGTGAATCTATCACCGTCAGTAACATAAGCAACAACGCATGATCACAACTCACCGCGTAAGCTAGACTTGAGCGACTCGAGACTTTTCTTCATCGCTTTGAGAAGCTGTGTGAAAACGTCGGATACCTCTTCCTCCACGAGGTCCCACTGACATTCTAGCTCCATCCTCATTTTCCAGATGATCTTGGAATTCCAGTTTTCGTGGCCTCGTTTCATGGTCTGGTGATCACCATTATTCAGGCACCAGGCGTTGTATTGAGCTGTAAAGTCGTTAGGACTGCGTATTAGAGTGCAAGTGCGGGTCTTACTCCAGTGCCACTGGTGAGAATAGGTTAGCGTACTGTTACGGACTTTAGGAACTGAAAACTTACACTTGTCCACTCACGACCTTCTTTGCTTGCAGCTTGGTCCCAATACGGGTCTCTCCGTCCTTGAGGTAAGTAAATTAGCCTTTGCCCTTCCTTTATGCAGGCCTGTCTCATACCAAAGAATGTCATAATCTGTTCCCGGAAGCATCTAGTGAAGTCTTCCTCGAACGCCTCCACCAGCTTAGGTACCTGCGATTCACATTAGAACTACAATCGTAGGATTGTGACTGGAGCGTACCTGATCCATGAGCTCCTTAACCTTTATCCGTATTGAGTCATCCAACCTTTCGCTCTCTTGCTTCTGAAGCGAACTATCCGCCCATAGATTCAGAGTATTGAGCATCGCGGACAATCTTGACTTCAAGAAATGCTTCGCCTCATTTAACTGCGCGTCTGCAGTCACAGTGTGACAGAAGCGACGCACATCCGGTACCCCACTGGCCTCCACAAATCTGGTATTTCCCTTTGGGCAGTATTTTTCGTACCACTTGTTGGATACGCAGAACACGTCGAGGATTCGCCCTTCCATTTCGGAAGAGTAGACGTTTTGGAGATTCTGTCGGACGTGTTGGTTGCGAGCTTGGACGAGGAGAAGCTCTTGCCTGGGGAAAATGTTAGGTTATGCTGGGAATATGAGTAAGGTTTTACTTACTGCTTCTTGGCAGTTTTCTTTTTGGTCCTGTCTCCAGAAGCCTTTGCGGCATCGATCTCATCATCGAGCTCTGTCATAGTCTCAAGAGATATACTTTTGTTTGGACCGCAGAACTCGAGTCGCGCATTACGAAGGTTAATCTCCTAAGTGACGGCATTAACTACGGGTGCCACTGGAGGGATACACAGGTACGTACCTCAGACTTTGTACAAACAACCGAAACATTCAGTCTTTGCGTCCCAGACTGTTCCCATTCCATCGGCATATGACGGGAAAGAACATAGAACAACGAGGACTTGAGTGATTGGTCGGTAATTGCACGAGATATCTTGGCCACAATCATGATCGTGTCACACTTAATGAGATAATCCTGAGTCGCTCTGACTCTGGCCAAGTTCGTGTCTTGGAGACCTATAGGGAAGTCGTGTGTCAGTGGTAAGTTGTACAATAGTGGGTGGGGGCAGACGTACCCGGTAGATCCGCGAGGACGACACCGGTCTTGAGAACCGGCGAATCAAGATACACCCTAAAATGTCAATAGACTAGTCGCGACTCGCAAAAGATGAGATGGCCTACCGGATAATCTTAGTAAATGGCCAGAACCTGTCCTGCATAAAGAACTTTGTCTTTTCGACGCATTCATCAGCCGTTTCTGCGGTGGACGTCCAAAATCCATCTCGACCACTTGTCGGCCACTCAATCTCAGCAGCCCATTGAACCAGTTGCTCCGTGATCCTCTCCAAGGCCCCATCAGACATTTCCTGTGCGAACTTCTGGGTAAACTGTCTCTTGTGCTTGAACGCAGCATGCAGAGCAGACCATGCTTGTTCAGACTCTCGCATGAAGCGATTGTAGTCCTGCTCGGAGGTCTCTTCAGACTCGACTGATGGGAGGAATAGCTGTCTATAACTCCAGAGAAGCTCTCTTATGAGATCGCGGATCTCGGAGGCGGAGAGATATTCTACTTCGATGGTGATGGGCGCGGCATGCCAGGCTCCCTTTTGACGATATTCGGTGACGACGGAGGTACAGGCTGATCCAATATCGCTCTATATGTTCGGACGAAGATTAGCGAAAATTGCTTCCGGTGCTTGAAACGCCACGTACCGTTTGTGCAACACCCGGAAAGTGAAGAAGCGAGTTGATCAGGCTACTTTTCCCTAGAAAAACCTTAAGTTACGACATAAAGCACACTATTGAAATTTCTTACCTTCTCCCGAACCTCCAAGGACGGCAATTTTACGCGTGTCAGTACCCTGGAAGCGTTGCAAAGCCTTTGAATCAACCAAGAACCTGCTAACTTCTGCATCCTTAACCACAATTTGCATTCTCTCGAGAGCCCTTGTAGCCTCTTGGGCTATCTCAGGACCTTGTTTCAATGCATTCTGAAAGTCTTCCGAGAACAGTGGATGAGGGAGTGATGCTTCTGCTGCTACATCGTAAGGGGTGGTGGGCTTTGGAGGTTCAGGCGTCGGGGATGCTGCAAAGTCCGAGTTTGAGGTTGAAAAGAATATGGATGGAGACCGAAGGTTACTGTTAGGAGTGGACGGAGATAGCAATGAGGACAGAGGTGTTGTTGTATGATTCTCAATTGTTGGGCGAGTGATTTGTGCAGGAGGGGTAGTGACAAATGCGAACGGTGATTGCAATTGGGGCTGTGGAGTCGTTGCTCGGGAAAGTGCAGATTCAGGCGCAGAGAAGGTGAATGTCTCAACCTGGGCCGTGCTAGGAGAAGCAGTCTGAGGACGCGCGCCGAATTGGAAGGCGGTACCTGAGCTGCTGTTTCCTACTTTCACGAACGACTCGACCTCAGACTGGGGATCTCTGCCTTGTTGTGGCGAGTCTACCAGCGATAGACCCTGGAAGAGGTACGTCGGTGGCTTTGGTGCGTCACTGGCCATGTTGTAATCAAGTTAGATGAGTGATTGACTCTTCTTTGTTGTTATACTGAGTAGAGTAAAACTTGAGGACAGATCATGATGGGGATTGCTTTGAGGTAAATAGCTCATTCTACCTTGCTATCACCAGGTCACATCTGTTGGCTGTGGTTTTTATGCATGTTGGTTCGACATCAACCAAAAAGAGGGGCAACTTGAAGTTTCAGGACATACGTATGATACCACGACCTTGACATCGAGCCACCATCTTGATCAAATCTGGACGGGAAAAGACCTCGATTCTGTTCCATTGAGGCTGTGTCAAACTGACAACTATCCGTGGTTAGTGGCTTGCCGCGAGGAATCCAAATAGTGCATGTATCGGTATCAGATGGAAGTCTATGAATATCCTTTATCCCTACAGACGAGACTAGCCACAAACGTCCATGCTAGGAGTTGGAATTGTTTGTTCGAACGCCTCGTGGATGATTGAATCCAGAATGAAGTGCACTGCGAGGAGTTGGAACAGGAAAAATGGTGGCCCGTAAGGGGTATAGACTGTTTGCGCCCAGGTCAGCTAATTTCGGATCAGACATTCCTTTTTTCATCTAGTTGCATACAAGTGGAATAAACAACAACCAACAGGCCAATAACGATCACCGCGGCACCGGATTGAAAAGCTGAAATTCGGGGGATGGCTATCCTTGCAGATGTGCTAGACTGAAAAGTGGTAAAATTCCCTCAACGTATGACAGGCGACTCGCCTTCAATGTTTACAATTTCGGAAGCATTTATCCGACCTCTTCGACCAACAAAAGCTCTATTTGTATCATGTTGGACACCTAAACATGTCAAAGTTCATGGCTTGTGGAAGCGCGTTTGCTTAACTGGCCATATTTGTGACGATCCCGGGCGATCAATCAAAAGGCGAGCTACGTCTCACCGTCGACTGTATGATGGCTTTGTCCAATCGGCCGCCTTCTTATGTCTTTAGCGGGTCGCTTGGACAAGTCCAGCCGCTGGTGATAGCATGCAGGCTGGCGCTTGCTGGGCGCTTAGAGCTGGAGGATAAAAACATGAAACGGTCGCAGAAACTATTCATGTTTTAAAATCGAATTTTGACACAGACACCACCTTATCTCTTCTTTCACTGTTAATTCTGTTGAACTAGTTTTCAACACCTGTCTTCATACAGCGTTTTTCCTTAGACCTTGTTCGCATCTACTTCAAACGCTATAATAATGTCCGACCCACTCGACTACACCATCGGCTGGATCACCGCCCTTGAAGTCGAATATCTCGCCGCGCAGCTATTCCTAGACGAAAAGCACCCGCAACCAAAAACCAGATCTCAACGCGATCCTAATCATTACACCCTTGGCCGGATTGGCCATCATAACGTGGTCATTACCGTTCTTCCAATGGGCCAGTATGGCCTGACAAGTGCATCGATGGTCGCCGCCAACATGACCTTTAGTTTCCCAAATATCAATGTTGGCTTATTAGTGGGCATTGCAGGCGGGGCTCCAAGTCGTAAGAACGATATACGTCTTGGCGATGTTGTCGTTAGTACGCCTGGTGATGGCTATGGGGGTGTGTTTCAGCATGATTTTGGAAAATCTATTCAAGATCAAGAATTTGAATGCACTAAGCATTTGAACCAGCCGCCCATGGTTCTTCAAGAAGCTGCGAAGCGACTACGGGCTCAATACAGCGCCAAGGGACATCAGCTCCACAATGCTGTTAATGCCGCTTTGGAGAAATACCCATGCCTCCAGAGTGATTTTGAACGCCCAACTTCTGATCAACTATATCTATCCGACGTAATTCACTCGACAAAAGAAGCTTCGACTTGCATCGAAAGCTGCGGAAGCGACCCATCGAGGATGGTCGCACGACCGGAAAAAGCCAAAGACGATGTCGAACCGTCCATCCATTATGGCCTCGTCGCTTCAGGCAACATCCTCTGCAGAGACGCCAATACACGCGACCAACTTGCAGAAAAGATGAACGTCCTCTGTTTTGAAATGGAAGCAGCTGGTATAATAGGTTTGCTCCCTAGCTTGGTTGTCCGTGGTATCTGCGACTACTCCGATTCTCATAAGAATAAGGATTGGCAGGGTTATGCGGCCATGACAGCTGCCGCATATACCAAGGATTTGCTTCAGCACGTTCCGCCGAGTCAAGTACGAACTGGAAGAGATATTGGTGTCAGGTATCAGTACTGGTCTTACCTTGCGCTTTTGTTATTTTCGTGTTTGCTGGTCTATAAATTCTGGAATGTTTTGTTATAACTGGTGGTGTTATTGTTGGACATTTATTTTATTTACCATTTATTTCAACTTTACCTCTCCGCGCGATCCTGCCCCGCTGAAACTTGCTTGTGAGAATAGGTGCAATTACGTTCAAGTGTCGTCAAATTCGATGTCGATAAATGGAGCCATGATGACGGTTGGCATGACGTCAACCATCGTCAGAAGCCTTTTCATAACAACATCCACACAATCTCAACTTCCCTTCAACACCTCAAAACTCGTTTTTCCTATTGTCCAACGAAAAAGTATTGACAAAAATGGTGATCCAATATCAAGGGGCGCAGATCCCCATTTCCTTCGCATCATGCAGTATCCCAATGAAGATCAAGGCCAGCCTCCCCGACAAGCTCAACGCCATCCGCCAAGCCGGTTTCGACGGAATTGAGCTTTCCATGCCCGACATCATCAGCTATGGCGAGCTTCTTAGCGGATCAGCACCGAAAGAGGATGATTACGATACTCTTGCAGATGTCGGAAAGCAGATTAAATCATTGACGGATGAGCTTGGATTGAAGATTATGATGTTGCAGCCTTTTGCCAATTTTGAGGGTTGGAAGAAAGGAACGCATGATAAAGAAAGACAAAAGGCTTTTGACAAGGCAAGGGGATGGATGAAGGTTATGGATGCTGCTGGTATCACATTGCTTCAGGTAAATACCCTCACCGTTCATCTGCCATCAGACACTAACGTGCTACAGGTTGGCTCATCCGATTCAGAAGGCATTTCATCTTCCTTCGACGATCTAGCCTCCGACCTCGCAGAACTAGCAGACCTTCTCGCCGAAAAGAACTACAGCATCGCGTACGAAAACTGGTGTTGGGCAACCCACGCTCCGACGTGGAAAGACGTCTGGCAAATCGTGCAAAAGACGAACCGCCCCAACATTGGTCTCTGCCTCGACACCTTCCAAACAGCCGGCTACGAATGGGGCGACCCAACCACAAAAGACGGCCTCACTCTCTCCTCCAGCTCTGAAGACCGTCAAAAACGCTGGGAAGAAAGTCTGAAGGAACTAGCCTCCACTATCCCCGCGGATAAAATTTATCTTCTGCAGATTTCGGATGCGTACAAAATGGATCCTCCGATTGAGGACGTCAAGGATGACTCCGGCGCTAGGCCGAGGGCGAGGTGGAGTCATGATTACAGACCGTTGCCTTGTGATGGTGGGTATTTGCCTGTGCAAGATATGGTTGCTGCGGTTTTGAAGACGGGCTTTAGGAGTTGGTTGAGTGTGGAGGTCTTTGATGGGCTTGAGGGGGAGAATACGGATATGAATGAGTATACGAAGGAGGCTGTTGAGTCAGTCAAAAAGCTGATCAATCTCAGCGACTAGTTCAGTTGAGAAGACAGGAACAAAATTGCATGAAGTCATGAAATCTATTGACATTGTTTCTATAGTACCTCTCAATGCAAGATGCCCAGTTAATCTTGAACAATGTGAGACAAGGCATTCCAATAACCCTCAAGATACCTTGCTCGTGATAGCAGTATACTCGACCAATTCCTGCAAAGCACTCCCATGCTCCCTCTCAATAACCTCAGCGTGCTTCTCAGAACGAGGTGTAATCGAGCATGGAAACGGCAAGGGACTGGAGTTAAACCCCTCAGAGTACGCAAAGCTATCATCGGTCAATATCACGACCATGATTATCTTTTCAAAAACTTACATATCGACTTCAATATCCTGGCCCTTCTCGTCCTTTTCAGGCTTGACCTCAAAGCCCCAGAGAATACGAGCAATGTTCAGCATCACAGACGCACCGCCGAGATGCATACCCGGACAAATGCGACGACCCCAACCAAAGGCGCTGTGTCCCAGTGTACCCGGGTAATCTCGCTCTTCCATGAAACGCTCGGGTCTGAACTCGTGAGGTTGAGGGAAATCCGCATCGTTTAGATGAACTATCACCATCAGCACCTCCACCAAAATAAAGAACAAAATACTCACGTGTCCAAAGAGGAGCAATAATCGTACTCCCTTTGGGAATAAACATGCCCTTGTACACAAAGTCGGCTGTACTAGCATGTGGGGTTCCACCAAGCACAGCAACAGGTCTCCAGCGAAGAGTCTCAGAAGCAATAGCCCTGACATACTCCAACTTCGGAAGATCATCAAAGCTGGGAAGTCGGTCACCTCCGACAACTCTGTCCAGTTCTTCTCGCGCTTTGGGGATGAATTGGGGGCCGAACTTGACGCATGCGAGAAGGAAGCTCGCTAGTGATCCAGCAGACTAACATCGTCAGTAACCGCCAAATGAGATAGATGGGAGGATGTTTACAGTTTCGACACCGGCGCCGAAAGGTGAACCGGCCGTATAAGCAATTTCCAAATCCGTCATACCAAGATTATGCTGTTCTTCTAGTAGATGTTTTGCGAAACATGTTGGTGCAGTTCCCTTTGCTACCTTTTCGCGTACTTCATCCATGAGTTCGGTGTACAGCTGGATATCCTTATCGCGTTGCTGCAAAACTTCTTTCTTCCATGGAGCGAGGAAGCTGGGGATATGTTTCAGTGCGGGATATCGCTCTACGGTGTATTTACCAGGAATACTGGATGCGATCGTTAGCAGCGCCGAATTAAATGATGGTTGACTTACTTGACCATGGTCAACCGCTCCATAGCTTCCGCATTCCGCTTAACAACAATGTCACTCCTAACATCCTCAACCCGCCTCCCATAAGTAACCGTAACAATAACGCTAGCAGCATATCTCTCCAAATGCATCCTAAACTCCCCCGGCCTCCTTAACAACTCAAAAATCAAAACCTTACTCTCAAGGCTCTGAACAGGTCTATAGCTCTCACTCTGCCTCTGCATAAACCCACTATGCAAAAGCTTCCTCCACCTCCTCCAATACGAGTTATACGGCGCCATGAGACCTCTCATTCCACCAGAAAGAAGTTCACCGCCCATGATGAAGCGCGGCCGTGAGGAAAATACCGCACCGCGCTTTTCGAGAAGATCCCATGCTACTTGGGCTGAGCCGAGAATTATGGTTGGTGTGGGACCGAGTTGGAGGTAGACTACGTCGCCGTATTGTTCAGAGAGTTGCTGGAACCAGAGCCATGGTTTTTTGATGCCGGTTCTTATGGTTCTGGGACCCGGGGGGAGATGGTGTCTGTGGGAGTAGAGTTTGTATTCTTGTTGAAGCTGGGAATGTTAATGGTTTGCAAGATGGAGTGAGGAGGGAACGTACTCTTGGGAAGTTGAGGACTAGGTATGCTAGACCGACCGCAACGGCGGCGTAGAGAAGAATTTTGACGACCATCGTGTCGGTTACAAAAGCATTGACCAGGAGTGGAAGAATGTGTCTGCTGTCACCCGGTAATAAACACTCCCAACCCAAGCAGTTCTAACTGCCACCTCTATTTGCCGAGGGAGAAAGCCACCCCCGCGTCATGAATCATACTAAAACCCCCAATAACAGTCGAATGACTCCTGATGACAGTCTAAGGATTATGAACGATGATCTAGTGGCTCTCAATAACGCTCTAAGAATGCTTGGCATTGCAAGCGAGGGTTGACTTTACTGTTTATTCCCATAACCCCGCATCCTAAACGGTAACGGGTAAAGTTAACGTTCCTTCGGCGCGGGGACCCCACGCTCGTTTAACACCCTTGTCTTCGGGGAAACACTTGCCCGAGGGAAGATAAAGAGGATGCATGATACGACATTTTTCTCGTTTCGTTTGTGAAAAATACAGTAGGACAAGATGAAGAGTGACGCTTGGCTGAGTAAACCTTTCCTAACCTCCATTTTCCTTGGAATTGGAGGTTTTCTCTATGGCTTGTAAGTGACTCCTTCTCATGAGTTTGCCTTGTACTGACGGGTTAGTGATTCGGGTATCATCACGCCCAGTTTAGCACTGGGCACATTCGTTACATATTTCGGAAATCCGCCTCCATCATTGAGAGGAGCTATTGTGTCCATGTACCAAGCAGGAGGTAAGACCAAACATATCATCTATAGACTTCAGGTGTTAACAGGCTTTAGCATGGTTGGGAAGTGCTTCTGTTGGTATCACTAGTGATCGGCTCGGTCGCCGAAAGGCTATTGCTTTTGGATGTATTTGGGGTGTCATTGGTGGTGCTATCATGGCTGGAGCTGCTCATGTCGCCATGTGTAAGTCATTATGCTCTCAATGGGGATGTTTGCTGACGATTTAGTGATCATCGGTCGCATGTTGGTTGGCTTTGCTGTTGGTACCATTACAGGTGTATCTCCAGTCTTCGGCGCAGAAATTGCTAAAACCCACGAACGTGCCAAGGTCACAGCCGTCAACCAAATGAGTACGTCTCCCACCTCTACTCACCTTGTCATACTGACTCTCCAGTGACCGCCTGGGGCTTCTTCGTCGCCCTCTGGATTGGCGTCGCAGAAGGAAAATGGGAAAATCCCAACCAATGGCGTCTCGGTTTCGCAATCCAAAGTATCCCCGCTCTCATCCTCGGCGTTGGTGTTTTGTTCCTCAGCGAATCACCACGCTGGCTTTGTCTCAAAGGTCGCCATGATGAAGCTGAGAAGGCATTTCGAGCTTACCACTTTGACGGTACCAACGAAGAATGGTGTCGTACAGAATTCACGGTCATCCAGGTTAACATTTCTGAAGAGCAGCAAGCCCAAGGCCGTCTTTCATGGGGTGATCTCCTCAAAACGCCTTCGTTCAGAAAGAGGCTTTTCGTCGGCTCTTTCGTTTGGGCAGCTGCTATGTTATCCGGTATATCGTTCGTGCAGTATTACCAGACTGCTATCTACGCAACGCTTCAATTCAACGAAGACCGTCAACTTCTCGTCAGTGGCCTTTACGGATCTGTCGCGCCCGTCGCATGCTTCATCTCTCTGTTTTTCGTTGACAAAGTCGGACGAAAGAAAATCCTGGTTATCAGCTCTTCGCTTCTTTCGGTTTGTTACCTCATTATCACTATTCTGGCCGCCAAATTCCCTGCTATCCCTGATCAACCTACGAATGCTGCTGCGCAGAGAGGGTTGATTGCCTGTATTTTTGCTGTGTCGGCGAATTACTCTGCTTTGCTTGGACCCATGACTTGGATTATTCCGTAAGCTTTTTATTCAAGATTGAGTAAACTTTGCTGATGATGATAGTCCCGAGGTTTTCACCACTGAGCTACGAGCCAAGGCGAATGCTCTTGTGCAGGTGGTTCATTACTCAATCAGTCTTATCATTACGCAATGTTCGCCAATTGCTCTAGCTGGAGTCGGTTGGAAATACTACGTAACTCATACCCTCGGCTGTAACTTCCCGGTCTGACACCTCCCAGATACTCTTTATCCTGACGAATGCACTTTGTGCAATTATTTTCTTTTTCGTCTATCCCGAAACCCGAGGTAAGTCCGCCCACCGGGCAACCGCAACAATACTGACTTTGCTAGGCAAATCTCTTGAAGAAATTGATGAGATCTTTGGTGACGTCAAGATTGTGCATGAGGAGGATGTCAGGTTTTCCGAGAAGGCTGGTGTTGATGTCATGGAAAGGCGCGATAGTCGTGTTGTGCAGCAGTAGATACCCTGGACCCGATGGAGTGTTCCACTGCACACGAATCCAAGGCTACCCAGTTTTATTACCTCGGTCTCCATCCTCAGGTGTCAAAGAACAGGATGTCGTGTATTTGAAGAAGAGAGCGTCGTAGTATTTGAAGTAGTATCTAATTCCTTGTCTAAAGCTGCCAGTAAAATTGAAACCGGCGCTCCTAGACCTTTTTTGCGTTGACAATCTTCGGATACAAAACATTACCTGTCTTGGCACGGCCGAGGCATTGACATTTCTCACCGCAACCGGCTGCTCAATATCGCCACCAGCAAAGGTAATACATCGGTTAGCATAAATTCTTACTTGTTCTCATTAAGATGGTGTGCAGCTTGCAGCTCCCGACCAGGCTGTGGGCCACTCCCCCCTGCGTCGTCCCTACCACGTAGCGTATCGCTATTGGAGATGGACCACCGTTTTGACTGATAACATTACTCCAATCAAGGCTGGAACACGGCTTGCAGGGTAAGTGAAGAGAATATTGGATTAGGCAGCAATGACGCTCGAGTCACCGGTGCCTTACTTTCGACACTTCAGAAAATAGACAACAAAGCGTATTTTGAACATTCAGTGTCGACCTTGCTTAAACGTCCGCCGGAACGTCAACTTTCCAACATAATGAATTACGACGATTCTAGCACCTCTCTAGGCAACATTGTCAAACGCGATGGAAAGTCGATTGCCTCACTGCTTGTCGAGGTTGGAGAAAACCCACCGCCCGGGGACAAATGTTTAGGTTTTATCAGAGAACTAGAGTGCCTCGCAATCGATGAGAATCATGTTAAGAGACCTAGACTCATACGCCGCAAGATCAATGGCTTCGAGGAAAAAGACTACGTTGCTCTGTCTTACACTTGGGATGAATCTGACCACGAAAGCCCAGAGAAGGGCAGATACGAGGTTCAATCTAGAGATCGACCCCCTCGATTTCTTTCATCGCCGGTTCGGGATTGCGTTTTCGATCGCGTGATTTCATTTATGCGAGCAAAGGGTCTTCGAAATCTTTGGATCGACAGACATTGTGTCAGACAACGAACCTGCAAGTTACAGGATATATGTAACCATAAGAGTTGTATGGAGAAGCGGTGCGCACTTAAGACTATGGATCTCGTCTACAGTCAGAGCGACTATCCTGTGGCCTTGCTTGGAAGGCCAATAGAGTGGGAGCATGAACTTAAACTATTGCACAGAATCCTTACCGGGGAGCTTGCCAGGGAACTCAAGAAAACGGAGCCTGGCGAGGTTCTGCAAGCATTGAGTTTATTGAGTGGGATAACGAAAGACCGTTGGTGGACCAGGGCATGGACATTCCAGGAAGAATACCGAGGACGGCCAAAAATGACACTATTGATCCGACATCCTCCATTTCTGGAAGCTAAGAAACTGGACTATGGGTGTTTCTCAAACATTCCCAATGAGATCTGTATCAATTCAGCCTGCTTCAGCAAAGCCAGTACCAGATTTTGCCGTGCGGTCCAACAGGAATCACAACAGGACGATGTATTACATCATACGAGACATATCCTGGGAGTGGCAGGGGCATATAAAATCTTGTTAGAGAAAACCATGCCTATGACTCCCAAAGTCATTGATGACATCCAAAGACGATGGCTGCGTGTACCTTGGGATAAGCTGGCAATTATCGCTAATTGTTGCCAATACGACATCTTACTAAACTATAAGCACACGGAAGAGCCAAAGAGCCTCAGCATATCGATACTAGCAATGTGTATCCTCAATGGAGAGATTCTTCGGAATGAACCCCTAGAGGATCGTTCCTCAATGCTTGAAGAAACCCTGTCCCAGTTCTTGAAAAACCAAGCATTCGACGGGTTGTGTCCTCCAAAGAGTCAGCCCGATCTTACTTTCAATAAGGGCTGTCGGTTTATCGACGTTAAAATTACACCAATTGGCATCAAGACAAAAGGTCATCTTTGGAAACTGGGCAGAATCATCGATACCTCAAGATTTCGACTTCCATTGCTAGAGGCGCAGGGAAAGCTTTGCTCTTTTGATGAGGACGAACAACAGCACCTCGCCTGGCTGGTTGCTGAATTGAAAAGTTTGAATGAGGTAACTCTAGCTCGGCATGTTGAGAGGCTCTTGAACTATGATCGTACCAGGCCGGATGAAAACTGTGAAAAAGAAACATTTTCTAGGCGGTACATGTGTATTATGGTAGAAGGGCTGGTCGCGGCGATCAAAAAAGGGAGCCTACTGAGACTGGCACGAATTTGGAGCTCTCAGAGAAACAACAATCCGTGCACTGCTGTATTTATCTGGGACGCCGATGTTGCTAAAAATACCGGCCTTGAAGACAAACCACACAGGTACGACCATTACGGGAAGAGAGAAAGAAGACCAAAGTTTGCTTTCACCGCTTCGAGACGTCTTAAGCGCGGGTTTCAAGACCGTGGTACCAATGACCTGGACCACCACGTGTCACTCGAAGTGAAATGGTCATCGTTGGCGGATAAGTCTCTTGACGATCACCCTCAACTTTTCATCAAACGCTGGCTTGTGGGGCTATGCTTTTTCTATGATTTCCCAACAACAGATGTGGTTTTCCCATGGCCTTCTTGCTTTCTTACAGTCAATAATTGATTCATTTCCTTGTGTATTCAGTTATTAGTACCGGCTGCGGCCGTATGAGAATCAAATCAACAATAGCAGAACATGCACATTTTCGTGGACGGACAAGAAAGAAACATTGTTCATTTAGTGACATGGAAAATACCATGCGGTTATTAGATACTACGCCAAATCCCGACAGACTGGAACTCTTTCAAATCCACTCCCGGCATACATTCTTAAAGCCCATCATATTGGTGATCGGCAACTAACAACCAGCCTGTTCTACAGAAGCTATATGGCCTGTCATTCAACCTAAACGGGAGTCAATTTGAACGCTTACTCTTCTATTTTTAATTGTTGTGTAGCCATGATTGTTACGTACCCTGTCCACCTCTCAGACGCTTGTGTACCTTCAGGCTGTCCCACCATACTCATACACAATTAGCCTTATTCCTTCCACCCCAGGTTCTGATAAGTTTTGGCCATCTGACTTCTGAGCATGGTATCCCCCCAAAATGCCTCATACACACATACGCGTTCCTCGTATCCGTCAGAACCCCCCTGGTTCTGGATCTACAATCAATGAGTCGCACCCAGTTGACAAGTAAGAATGAGCCTTCAATCAGTGATAGATAAGGTCCTCGATCGACTTCCACGTCACCAATCATTAGGCTGCAAAGTCCTGAGGTTAAACCATATGTTCATTCAACTGAATACAAACGGTATGGTCTGAAAATACAAACATTGACGATACAACAGGCTTAGTAAAGGGGCAGCTTATATGCGTCAAAGTCATATGTCCAGCTGTCGATAGACTCTTGGTCATACACACAGTCCATTGAAGTTCCATTGTTAGACCACAACGGGCGAAGAGGCCAGCGACAAATAGTCTCAACACCACTGTGCCCATCAAGAGTCTCAGGAGCAACACCCTTCTCAACCCATTCAATGACAGTCTGCAACGTAGTCTGTGGCCAGCCACCGTTGGGCTGGTGAGAATTGCTCCCGCAGTGTGCTCCACCAGGAACAAGGTACAGCCGGTAAAAGTCGTCGAGCGCAACAACGCTTTCATTGTAGCTCTTGTCAGCAAACATGACACTGCGGACAGACTCGTAGTAGTGCACCGATGAGCCTGCTGGGATAGAGTCGTCTGATTCTCCGTGGACGTGAATAACCTTTCCACCCGCAGATTGGAAGTCGCTCAAATCAGGGTGCGTGGTCTGGAGAGAACCGCCGTACTTGTTCTGGCCGTAGATCATCCACTCTTTGAGCGTGTCGTAAGTGACGTTGTCGAGGCTGGAGAGGGTGCTGGCGTTCTGGAGTTGGAGGTAGCGGGCAACCCACTCACCACCAAGGCCGCTAATGCTCAAGCCCCAGGTCTCGGTCTCTTCATCGTAGGACGTCGCGGCGTCCGAGAAGCTTGATCCGGGCTGGTAATTGAGATAGACACGACGTCCCTTGGAATCATGGAGGCCGTTGAGGAACTGTTGAATCACAGCAACGCCCTCTTCCGTGACCTTCCCCTTCTGAGCTGGGGTAGCGGGCTGAGCAAACTGTCGAGCCCGAAGCGCTCCTGGTCCACCTTGAGAACTCGATGCGTCGCAGGAGTAAGATTCTCCGATTGTGGTGTTAAGGTTGAAGTGGAGCTTGCAAAGATCAGAGCGCGATACAACACCGTCGTGTTTACCATCCAAACCATCACAAGCAGCGATAGTCAAGTTAAGAATCTTGTCCAGCTCGCACGAGGGAGGGTAATAATTCAAGGTCTGTTCGACAACATTGCCAAACAAGTGGTTGACCTGCTGCTGACCGTAGCGGAAGGCCGGTGCTCCGATAGCAGCACCGTCGAACTGGTCGGCAAAGCGCTGGACTTGACTCCAGCCTTCACGACCACCCTCTGAACAACCCTGGTAATAAGAATAGACCTTTTCGCCCTTGGAAACATTGTAGACGTTCCTTGCAAGCTCTTTGCCGAGCAGGGCAAGTTCATGATGGGCTTGGTAGCCAAACATGTAAACTGACTGCCAGTTGACGGTACCGTTGGCCAAAAGAAAGACTTCATCCCACTGAGTGTCGAATGATCCAAATCCTCCATCAGTGATTCCAGAGACAGCACCGACTATCAGCCCAGATGGGGCATACTGGCTCCCCGAGTTAATAGCAAGTCCACCTCCACCAGTAGAGACGTAGCGGTTCTGGAACTTGCTAGGAGCAGGCAGCCAGTAGGAAACATGAACTATGTCATCGGCGATACCATCGTGTGAGTAGGCGAACGTGAGGTTGCAGTAGTCAGCGCTGGCGGTGGGATACCATTCAGACTGGAAGCTGGCATTCGAGACGAGCGATGTCTGAACTGAATTCTGGTCAATGGTGATGCCGGTTAGAAAGTTGTCGGCAGGAAGTGCTAATCTGACATAGGCCTTGGAGCATATGTCGCTCAAGGTAGCAGCGTGAACGGCTGCTGCAAAGAGCACAGTGCCGGCAAAATTCGACTTCATGGCGATTGCTCTGAGGTCGTCGAGTGAAAGATTAGAAAGAAGGTAACGATAGTCTGTTGGTTAGATAACTTCATTTTACAGATGAGGTTCATGTCCTATAAGTATACAATCGGCAATCTAGCATCCCACATCCCATGGGCTCGTCCCCGGGGTTAGGATTGTGATCCTGGGATTACGACTGCAATCCCGGGATTACGATTGCGATCTCGGCCTCGGGATAGCCCCACAATGCTTAATACCTGCCTAGTGGCGGAGTCCGGGGATGGCCGTCGAGGAAGTGGAGACGGCATTTACATATGGCTCAGCCGCATGGATGGCCCAAACTGAGGCTACTCAACATATGTTTGGGCCAGTGACTATCCCGCGTTTGAGCTCAGAAATGTCCGAATTGAAACGCGGTCCTATATTCACTTGTTTAGGCTATATTCGCTGCGCACTTCGCATTGGCGGAATATGTACGTTGCACCCTTGAGGTATGTCGTCCGTTATGTATTCTTCCCTGGCGATTACCTGACCATCACCGTCTCTTTTCAACAAATGAACCTGTCTCTGGTAACAGACACGACCATCCGGATCAGAAGTGACTTCTAATTCATGCTTGACTTGTACACTGAAGAAACGTTTTTCTTCCGGGGGTAAAGCTTCCTCATCGTCTTCAAAACTCATTTTGCTGTCGTCTAATAAGATCTCGTGCTCGAGTTCGATCTGACGTCTGCCAACTCTATAGAGAGTGCCTACATCGAAAAGACCCTCTTTAGCTGGACCTAGTTTCGGTGCCAACGACAAAGCTTCGGTGCGGATCTTGAGATTACGGCACTTGGTGACGACAAAAAAGGTGAGAGGTAATAATCCCATCTCGAAGGTGAAGCTACCGTCTGGCACATGTTCTTGTTGAGCAATGTCCCATGCAATTGCAGCTTTTCTTGCCAACTCTACGATCCTTCGGAAGTCAGTCAGATGCTGATCGTACCACATCTCTGTCGCCTTTTGTGGTGTGTGAATGTATATGCTCGTGACTCTGTGCTTGATCCGCATACCGTAGAGAGAATATTTTTCCGTGGCGGAAGAGGTAGGGATAATATGCTCTAGGTTCTTAGCTTTTAATTCCCACTCATTCAATAGTGCAACAAGTTTAGGTTTCTGGTCATCATGTCCGTCGAGCATACACTCCATCACTCGACACATTATGCTGTCAATGAAGAACTGAGATTCTGCAATACTAGCAAACTCCTCAGGCATAGCCTCTCCGACGCCGATGAGTTTCGGGAGGCGCATGGACTGCATACCGCCGAAGAAGAAGGGTATAAGACTCAAGCGTCGGAATATAGGGACAAGATGTTGGCGTGCCCAGCCTGGACAACCAGAGTCGTTGAGAATCATAATACCATGCCTACAGTGCTGCAGGGCGGCGTGAATATCTCCCTGCAGATACTCAATGCAAACAAAGAGGACGCAAAGTAACAGAATCAGCTGCTCGTCACCCAACGACTTGACCTGCTGAATAGCAGCGTTGTAATGCCCAATAGCAAATGTGCTACCACATATTTGGCGCGTAATCCTTGAACCCCGAGCGAATTCCTCGTAAAGCGCACTGATGGACAAAGCGGCGTGTCGTACCGTAGGCTCGAAGTGACTGAACTGCATGACCAGATGAGTCCAGAAATATGAATCTGTAGAACCCGCCAAGACTGGACCGGCCATCTTTGTGAAGAATTGGAAGGCTCTGCCCTCTTTTTGGTTTCGCGCGGCCAGTTGGGTAGGTCTGTACCATGTAAGGCCGCGCTGGGTTATCGCATCCTCGTAGCCACCACATACACGGCGCGAGGACACGCATCGCCGACATGATGGCTTTCCCTCATCGCACTTTATTTTGCGGGCTCTGTTCGCAATCAGTCAATGGTATTCTTGGCAAGATAGGTTGAGCAAACGTACTTGCAGGTCCGGCACCCGGTCCTTACATGCTGACCCATCTGCGCTAGCTGTAGCGTGGGGCTGTTCCGAGCGAATAGGCGAGAATAAGTATGATGCGAGATCTAAGAGAGAGATAAAGGACGTTATGGGAGGAGATTCGGCAGTTGAGGAATGAGGATAGAAGACGCGTGGCGGCGAAAGTGGGTGGTCCAAGCCTCTTCCGATTCGGCCTTTCCTCTGCCGGTTCCTTGTGGGGCTGTCCCGAGCTATTATGGAGAATTTCGACGGTAATAACGGGGATTGCTTGTCAGACTACCAACAGTCCTACCCTAAACTATATTTAGCGTACATCCTTGATTCCCGCGCTGACAGTCAAAGAGGAGACATTAATCCGGTTGAAGATGCCAATGAACTTGTCAAGGAGCGGCATCTGCTTTTTTCGTCTTGTGTAAATCTAGATATCGCTTAGTGGACAGTGGCCTGGCTTACCAGATTGAACGTGATCCTATTCCACAGGAAGAACAAACTCGCTTTGTCTAGTGGCCTCCAAAAGCAACATTCCATAAACGAAACACCCTAGACCGGTTAATGTTTGAAAACTCGTAAATCCTGATCACATCGCGCAGTAGCAAATCATTGTTTGGTTTAATCTGCAACGTCCTTGCTTGTCAAGATCTAAGGAGGGTTATCAGCATATTAGTTGCTCCAGGCCAGCTTACCTACTTTAACGCGTCTAATGCAATATGTTGTTGGTTGTTTGCTTGTTGCATATTCCTATCGACGACCAACCTGCATAACCGGTTCGAAGACCCCCTCTCTCTTGACGTGGCATGACATGATTTGTCGCCTCACTGCGTCTTAATTTCTGACCATAATACAAGTTACACACCGAAGTAAGGAACAAACATATTTTCCATCGCGACATGGCGAGAAATGACATGGAAGATTTTACGAGTGGCATTGAGGCTACCTCGACACAGCCCAGTGCGACGATACCGAGGTACATGATTGTCCATCGGGTGGAATGTCCTGGCTCAACCCCAGATCATTCTAATCATCCTCATATTTCTCTTTATCTCGACGTTCCACGTCTGTTTGCCGGCGACAACAACGCTAGCCGCCTCAGGGGTCAAATGCCAGACGGAGAAGCCCAGCTACGTGCCAGAAAGAATGCTGATATTTCTTTTATCATACACCGCACCTACAACTGCCTTGAATACCACACCGCATTATTCGATGCCTTACGAGAGACATCGGTGGGCTCTTTGCCGCCTGATCGGAGTTTCCGGACTTATATCTTACCAATCGATGCTTTTGATGCTGTAGCGGAAAGAGAGTATATGGAAATTTCATCGAGCCATTTGAACGAGGCGATAGAAGCAGTGAAGGACGCAGATACTAGACACGAGTCTTTAGACAAGTCATTGTTGCTGGGCTGGAAACGAGAACACAACATGGTGGCACCATACTTTCATTTCTATCACACACGCAAGCTGCTGCGGGACTACGCTCACCAAATATCAGAGCATCAAAGGGAACATACCAATCTCCTTCTCGGATACCTGGAAGAAAACTTTGGTCCCGACTATCAACAAGCCGAGACGCTTTTTGACGACGGGCTTGTAAGCAGGAAACATTTTCACAAGCTATTTGGGCCAAGAGAGATATTGGTCACTGTTGAAGAAGGCCACCATATCGCCATGGTTTCGAGATACCCTCCTCTCGCTGGTTCGAATCCGATCAGGTTGGAATGCGAAATGTGGAAGTTCAATGGCCGCTTTGCAAAGTACAAAAAGACTATCATCATACCCTGGCCAAAGTATGCTGACGAGGTGGAAACAATCCCAATAAAGTCTCTCGATATCTTTCCTCTGAAATTTGATCGACGACTTGAGTATCGTCTGAGAAAACGTGGGAAGTTTTGTTGGCAACTACGAAAACCGAGATTAGTTCTTTACAATGCCCCGCGCGAGCTCCTAGATTACCGAATGGTGATTGATGTCGGTGTACTATACTGATCACATGCTGACGTTACTGATCAGGAAAACGGTCGGTATATGGTTGATTTTGCGAATTATCGTCGTTTCCACAAACTAAACAGCATTGAGAACATAGCCATTGAGCATGTCGAAGAGTACCTTCCGTCAAAGGTCACCGGGTTAGACTTACCTCCTGCTGGTAGCTTTACCCTTCTACTGCCCCCGACAATATATGGCTTTGGCTTTCACGACAAGAAGTGGCGTTGGTGTCTCCAAATCTACTTAACTAGAGGCTACGCTGACAACGGCTTGGTAGGAAAGCTTGCTATAGAGTACGCAATTGATGTAGTCTGGGACGGACATATGCTTGATATGCTGCTAATTCCAAAAGAAAGCAAAGAAGTTTTAAGTGCCCTTCTTCTCGACAAAAAGGCATCTACCAATGTCGTAGCAGGCCAGGGCCAGGGTAAAGTGATACTGCTTCATGGTGGACCAGAAGCCGGCAAGCCATTGGCAGCCAAGGCACTCACCGAATTAGTAAGGAGGCCCTTATATCAGTTGATGCCTTATGAAATTGGCATAGAGCCTAATCAAGTTGAGAACAATATCAAAGAGGCGTTTTATCTCGGTGGTATATGGGAGGCTGGTATGTTTTCAAGTCCGTCCTTTTCAGACGCCCATCTTGTATTAAACTAATGCTTCCAAGTAATGGTTTTAAAAGATTGCGATATGTACATTGGCCCGGAGCGAGAACACACCTTGGAGGGAAGTTCAAGGGCCTCGATCATTATCCAAGCAATGAACAACTATCCTGGCATAGTTGTACTTACAATGAAGGATGCATGTGAGTTCCACGTTTTCAAGGCTATGTAAAACTTGAGCTTCTTCGACTAATCTATTCCTAGCTAGTCTATATCACAGGGATCTCCAGGATACCGTCCATGAAGCGGTCTGTCTTTGAACCTCGATAGGATCATACACACAAAGCGACGGGAGTGTGTCATTAATCAAGGAGATGTAATTGTGAGTGGGTTTCGGACAGAGACCTGGATTATTTGACTACTTGTATCTCAACCCGCTGGTAGAGTGTTGAGAACTCGCAGCCGTCGTTTCGTCGTTTGAATATGAAAACGGCGTTTACAATGGATGACCACAGCTTTGAATAGCCACGAATAACTCATTTCATTTGCCCCGAACAATTTTGTCTTTCGAAATCAACTACATGTAATAATATACCTTGTTAGATGCATATTGAGCATCAACTGTCTCTTGCAGCCAATATGCAATACTTGGTCACATGTCCAAACTAAAGAAGATGCGTAACCCCGCAACACCCCTCCATTCATGCGAAGCTACTTCCTACTCCCTATCAAATTCATTCGCTCCAACAGACGGTCCAGTTGGAACCCCGCCAGCAATAAAATGAGACTCATCAATACCCACACGCGAGCTTTCGAGGAGTTCTACGCAAGTAAGGTTCCAAAGTATGCAATTCTCTCACATACTTGGGGGCAAGAGGAGGTCACGTTTCAAGATTGGACAGACCCTGCGTCAGTAGTCCAGAAATCAGGATTCACCAAGATTATGGAAGCCTGTGAACAAGCCAAAAGTGATAACTACTCTTATATATGGATTGACACCAATTGCATCGATAAATCCAGCTCGGCTGAGCTCACAGAAGCTATTAACTCGATGTTCGCCTGGTACAGAAGGGCCGATATTTGTTACGCCTATCTTTCAGATGTTCCAACATTCAAACCGTTGTCTTACTCGAGAGAGTTCCAGCAAAGTCGCTGGTTCAAGAGAGGATGGACACTTCAAGAGCTCCTGGCCCCCGATTGCGTTGTCTTTTACGCAGCTGACTGGTCACGTATTGGGACAAGATCTTCTCTTATGAGCGACATTACAGAGGCAACAGGCATAGGTATCAGATATCTCCGCGCCGACCAAGAGCCAGTGACCGCCACTCGAGAAGACTGGTCGGAAGTTCGAACCCCGTTGTGCCATGAGGCGTCGGTAGCTGAAAGGATGTCCTGGTTATCCCGTCGCGAAACAACAAGGATTGAGGACATGGCCTACTGTATGTTGGGTATATTCGGTATCCACATGCCACTAGTATACGGTGAAGGGCCCAGAGCCTTCTTACGACTTCAAGAGGAGATTCTGAAAGTCTCAGACGATCACTCACTGTTTTGCTGGTCATGGGCTACCAGTGAGAACCAAGGCAGTCTTCTTGCCTCTCGACCACACAGCTTTCTAGACGCCTCGTCTTATAAACGTCATAGGATCGGTAGAGAGCCATCTCCGTACGCAGTTGCAAATTCTGGTCTCTCCATTCGACTTCCTGTCATACAATGCTGGTACCCGGACATTTACATTGCTGTTCTTAGTGTCGAGGTTGCAGGGACAGACAGAAACATTGGGATAGCCCTAAGAAGACAAATCCGTGCTGGAAGACAATCCCATACTGGGATCTATACTCGAACTTCCTATCTGGACGTTCCTATTCCACTAGCCGTGGGGCACTATCAGGATAGGCCACCTACAGACATGTACATTCCAGTACAGCACGCCGATACTGAGAGCACGAGGGCAAAAGCGATTGCTAGCCAAAGTCACTGTACGGCAGGTGCAGTTTTATCTTTTGGTCTGGCAGGCCGCCACTCTGCAAGAAGCCAGTTTAGTGAAATTCGAACGTCTCCGCCTGATCGGTTCTCCCATGCTGACAGCATACTCGTGATATGTCCTACCAGTCACGACCAGATACCCGGTCCCAACTGGCTACAAAGGATGACTCAAAAGAATTCAGGTTTCCTCGGAGCCACCATTGTTGAGTTTACCACGACACGAGGGTCAGAAATGATTGTTTTCGCCGCCACCACTACAAATCAGGGTTCTTATCTTATACCTAGATGGCACTACTGCGAGCTCGCATGCTTTCTATCAGAGCCAGAAATACATGACCTTAGCATGGGGAAATCTCTTCCTCAGGAGGCCTTTGGAACATTTGAGAGGATTCTAAGCGATCCTGACCATGCCGAGAAGACAAATAGCGATGGACCAGAAGGTCTCCTGCACATTCAACAAGCGGAACATGGGTTCACAACCACTAACTCATCCATGTTGATACATTTCGACCTCAGTCTGAATTAAAACTCAGTACTTAGATGAGTATGAATCCTAATTCATATTTGATGTAAATTCTGAACCTTTAGTTAACAGGAAAAATCAAGGCTCAGCCCCCGCAGCATTACACGGACGTCTGACATGGCGAGATAAAGCACGTCGAGGTAGCAGACCCCAATTCAGGTTTAAATACGTGCCTGACTCTAGCCCCTCCATTTGATATTGTTATTGCTAGTGAGTTAAGGTACACATAAAATGTCATGCTCGAGTCCGAATCGCAGTGTCCGATCTGAAACCGATAGTGGTACCACTACTGCTTCCCCGGTGGCTAATCCGACAACATACGTGCAGATGTGAACCTGCACCCTCTTATGCCGCTGGACTGAGTCTGACTGCGGTTTAGACACGCCCGACCAATATGTCAGAGCTATCGCGCACCACCGTGAACAGTCAAGTGCTGATACTCTGTATCCCGGAGAAATTTACTGTTCGTTGAAACGGTTCTTTGAACATGAGTCAAACCAGCTGGTCGATAGCAATGCGTTTAGAGATTTCGCCTATCTTATCAGTCCGCACCTAAGTAGCGAGGAACCCCCGCCGGACGGGGGACCACTTCCACATGGCCCTATGACGGATAATAGGAACAACAGTCGAGGGCGGTCTGAGGGGTTTGCTGATCCGGAAGCGTGCATACAGGCGTTGAAGAGCAACATTGAAATGTCGCATCCTCAAGTACTTTTCCTACGAGGGCATCCGTCTCCGACCTGGCTTTCTACCATGGGCGCTTTTTGTCATGTCGATCCTGAGTTGTTCCGCTGGCTTCTCAGATATCGTGATGAACCAGGAGGTGACCACTACTTCGGCTCTAGTCCACCTTCGATGAGTAATATGTTTCGTTTCAAGTTTTACACCATCGGAAGCAAAGCCTGCCGGTATGGATCGAGCCAAGCCGATGTGGACACACAACGTTCAATTGCTGCCAGCAGCCTTCGAATGTATCAGGCTCACTTAAGAGGCAATTGGACTCTACACCCTGGTGACTCCATCGTACGAAATTTCCACCTCCTGGATGATCAGCATTTTGTTATAGAACAAGAGATTGTCTTTCACGTCTTCGATGTTGGTAAGACTTGGATGGGTACGATACTTGATAAGATCATTGCTTGAACATTTGTTAATGGGTACAGCTATTGCATGCACAGACGCAGGTCGAGATTTGCCCCAAGATCAGGGTTTCCCATGGCTAGGAGCTGGAGTCGAGTCATCGCCAACCACACTCCTCCCGATCGTGCAGTACAGGCAGAGGTGTGCATTGGAATCTGGCAATACAGATGAGACTACCAATGTACCGAATAGGGGAAGGTCAACGCAGACTCTCAGCATTTTCCCAGAAGGCTACGGTCACGGCCTAGACTGGTCGCTCGCAAAGTCAGATCGCACTTACATCCTCTCCGACGTCTTCAGACTGGCAGCGTTCTCCCAAATGCAGGTTTTGAACATCATGGAAGAGAAGATACTTCGAGAAACAGATCGCCTATCATCGGGTCCTGGTCCCCAAACGTCGGGGAATCTGCTATACTTCCGAGATGTGCTGCAACACTAGTTGTGCAACGCTTCGTATATGATGAAACTGATAGACGACCGGGTTAATATGCCTGGGAGTGGTTCTTGGTCGATGACAAATACAACGGTGGAGCAAAAAGCTAAGCCAGGTCACCACATGATCGAAATATACAATTTGATCCAAGGATTGCACTCTCACGCACAGTTTTTGCATGAGAAGTGTACTCAGGGGATGACGATTATCAGTAACAAAAGATTGCTTGCCGAGTCAAGACGTGCCATTCACCAGGCCAGGGCTGTCGCTAAAATCACAGTGGTTGCTTTCACGTACCTCCCTTTCACTTTCACGACTGGGGTCTTTGGTATGAACGTCCAGGAGCTGGGAACCGGTAAGCCGCCCATATGGTTGGTCTTCACTATCGGTATATGTTTGATGATTTTCACGATGGGTTTCCTTATGCTGGACGCACAAGCCATCAACAGGCTACGTCGAAGGTTACATGGTTTTGACTGGGACAGAAGAGAGGTGAATTGAACATTCTCGACAAACTACAGGGGTTTCGATGTGCAACGCGTTGTAGTGATGGTGGCGGATTGACTGTGTTATCTTTCTTAAGCGATGGGACATCTTGTATTATGGTATTTCACTCTTAAACTTAGACTATCGAAATAGTATTCAAGTAAATACGTACTTAAAGGTTTAACAAATTTAACATCGCTGTTTTTGAGACTTATGGTAGTTTGATCACTCCTTAATTCCGTAGTACTCATGCAAACCCGTACACAGTGCCATCTGTCGATAAACGACATAGATATACCATCATATATTTTAAAAGATTAATCTAATTAATTCCGCATTACCTAACCCCTTCTTACAGTACTCAAGAATTGCTGGACTGCTCGACCGGTTCGGTCTCAACAGGAACATTCTTCAAGTATCGATGTCTTGCTCCGAATATCCACAAAACACCAGAGAACAGAAATGTTGCACCGACAATCAGTGCAGCCCAGTTCATGTTGTCAATGTTCTCGCCTGTAACTGGAAGATATAACGGCATTCTGATAAGAAGTTAGTAATCGCATCTCGCTCGAAATCTTTGTACGTACACGTAGATGACAATAGTCAATAAGGCCCATGCAACGGCAATATAATTTACAAAATATCCCCATCTGCCAAGATCGAAGTGAGGCCGAGGTGGGAGAATTGAACGACCTCGTACAAGAGCCTATAACAGAGTCAGCATCTAGAGAATGACGTGAACGACGGGCACTTACAACTGTGACTGGAATTGCGTAGGCAAGGGCGAAACAAACTCCGGCACCACTGACAATGGCGTTGTAGGCCAATTCACTGCCTAAAGAGATGAGTCCAATAATAACTTCAACCATGATAATTGCGTAGATAAAGTTCAAAGGGATCTGCAGCTTGTGGTCAATCTTCACAAGACGATTGGACCATGGAAATGCATTGTCCTCTGCCATGCGCCAGCCAAGACGGGAACACGAAGAGAGAATACCGGTACAGACGAGTAGCTGAAAAAGAATTAGCCATCTGAACAGAGATTTAACGTCATTTAACTTACATTTACAACGCCGAAGACTATCGCAACATAAATCCCAGCATATTCATTCCCCGCCACGTCCGAGAACCAGGTGACATATGGTGATCTAAACATGAGCTTGAGGCAAGATAATAGGGTCGGGGGAACTTACAAGGATGTCACATACTCGGCGTAATTGCCACAGCAAAACAGCAGGATGAGGTCAGTAACAATAGTAGCGATACCAGAAAGTACCATGGACCAAACCATGGCTCTCTGCGAAATGTCAGCGAAATCGCGTTAGTGTCATGAAGTGGAGATATTTACCGGTGCATCTTGGGACGCGTTCTTCATCTCCTCAACCAAATGCATCATGCTGTCAGTACCATAAAGACCATACAGAGGGCTATAAAAGCTGAGTATGAAAACCCATCCGTTGTTAGTATATCCCGAACTGTTGATGAATTGAGTAAATACAAATTTCGCGCTGGATTTCGGAGCTGTGGCGAGGAGCGTGATAGCCCAGCCAAAGAAGCCCAGGATCGTGAAAACGGCGCCGACTGTGCTGTAGAAAGGAAGTGCACTGGGCTTCAAGTTCATCAGGAACGGGATAGCCAACAGTCCAACATATATCAAAAAGGTTTGGTAAGGCTTCCAGTCAATATTTGGGTGAAAGATGGATACCATGGTACCAATGATGTTGGCAGTGTTCAAGGCGCATGAAGAGCCAGTAGCAGTCTCAGCCAGAAGAAGACACCACCCGACAAAGTATGAGAGGAAGGGTCTATACTTTTCAGTAGCGAGCTTCTGGACGTAGAACTGTTGGCCGCCAGCCGTAGGCCAGATGCCACAATATTCAGCGAGTGAGGCCATAAGTAAGGTTTGGCCGATGGCGACGATGATGGAGCCGTAGAGAAGCGAGGCTGGGCCACCAACGTCAAAGATGACTCCGTAGAAGACGACAACGCATGTCCATGTCGCACTGATCATAACCTGGTAGGCGCATACTGTGCTGTTGTCAGTCTCGCTTGAAGCTATGGGGTGCAGGCAGGAGAATTACATGTCCAGAAGTTGTAGACGCGATGTAACTCGGCCGACTTTCCGAGAGACTTGAGATACGCATCATCGGTATCATACTCAGACTGGCTGGCCTCGAGGACGGATCCATCGTGATAGATCGGCCCAGCTTTGAACTCTTCTTTGGGAGGATCCATGTCTAGTAGAGATCAAAGGTAAAGAATACCGTTGTCAGGAATGTGGCCTGATCTTGGACAGGAGGATGTAGGGGTAATGCCAAGATGCGAAATGGGAACAATGCTTTATAGACGAGAGCCGCCCGTGGATGATGGAGATAGGAAAGATCATCAACTCATTTCCCAATTACGAAAGGACAGAGCAAAATAAACAGAGAATACAATCTAGATCGAATGCGGGGGAGATAACGTCAGGACAACGTCTACCAATGATGAGCTAGCCTGATATCGCTGACATTCCACCCAAACGCCTCCTTTGTCTTCCAGGCTGTCGATTTAAGGTTTCCCGAAGACACCGCGTTGCCGTTTCCCTCCCGACCAGTCTAGCCCCGAATAGCGCGCCCAGACCGTCGATGGATGTCAAAGTGGCTGTGGCTTTTCTCTTACCAACCAACCTCGACGAGCTAGTGCGAACCATTGAATGTAGAGTCGTCGTGATAATGCAGCCATATAAGCACAGGGAAGCTTAATAAATAAAAGCAAAGACTTCACAGTAGGTAGTAGGATGGAAAGGATTGATATTACCACAATTTCAACATGGCTTCGTTACCAATAAACCATCCTTCACGTCTGAACGCAGTGGCACCATTCACGGCGCCGCAGAACCTTGTTTCAGCTACCAGAGGCTCGGAAGACAGGGAGTGACAAGAGCATTGATAGCCTTTTTGTCTTGCGATGGTCTCTTGCTGTCTATAAATACAGACCCGTCGCCTTGAAGAGTGTCTGTTAACCTAGCCTTGCCTTGTCTCCCTCCACTGGTATCTTTGACCTGACATTTACTGTTGTTGGGTATGATTTCTAGGTTATTGCGGTACAGTGCATCTCTTACTGTTTGCAGCGCTAACCTCCTCCATACACCTCTCAAACGTTCAACACGAACGTTATCGCAACCGTTACCACCCTGACGGCATGTGCTGCGACGGTTGTGGCGCAGGCAGGCCGCTCTTGCAATTACAACGGCAACCCTAACGGGAGGGTCGTCTGCTGTGACTCGACGATTACGCTTGTTGGAAATTTACTATGTCGGACACCTGCCAGTGGGCGAACTTGCAGCAGCAATCAAGAGACCTACTGCTGCAGGGCTAACACCCTGGTAAGTACACTACATCCTATGTTAGAACATTGGACAAAGGCTTCCTTCTCTATTTAGGGCCGACTTGTTGTTGTTACCTCCGCCAACTGCAATAGCTTGTAGAGCAATAATACAGTGCCTACATGACGCATATTGCAATTGGGATAGGAATAGGATTGGAATTGGGATTGAGAAGCACCACGGGATTATCGTAGAATGCAAGAACCATAACTCCACCTACCCGCGACATTATACTATCTGTCTATCACTAATTCAAATTAATCGTGCTTCTGCAGCTGTGTGACAAGTCCTAGTTTGACTTGGAACGGAACGTCTGCCACCAATCACACCGAGTTTGGTTAACATCAGTCAAACCAATTCCAACACCGTTCTCATTAATCCTGACGGTATTTCCATCTATGCCCCACCGAGGAAATTCAGGGACTTGGTCCTCCATCTTTGGAACACCATCGACTACAAAGTTCGCAATCGCACTCTGCAGAGTATCCTGCGCAACAGGTTTGTAGGCGGGATTTTGCGGATCGTTAAAAATGTACTTGAGATCCTGTGTGTGTAGTCCGGGAGTGACGTTGAATTGGTCTGTGCAACTGTCAGCTATAACTCCACCAAAGAAATATCAGAGACTCACATGCATATCCTTCCCCGTCCATTACCTTATTTATACCGGCAAAGTTACAATCAATAACCGCCTCTCCCCACAAGGCCATCTGTCGAGACCCCTGATCTGTATATCCCAAACTCCCATCGAACTTCGGCGGATACAACTCCTCAGCAAGATACTTCTGCTCTGACTCAGAAAGACCTGGAATGGAACGGTGAATCCAAGGAACAAAGTCTTCATCGTCCATGTTATTAACGTCAAAGAAGAAGCCTCCTTCCAAGGCAGTGTGTGACGCAAGAACCTTGACAGATGTGTCGAAATGACCCCGCTCAAACATGGCGTAGGGATAATCCGGGATGATGTTCCTATCCAAGACTGGGCCGTAGATGTACGTGGTGGCAGGCGCAGCGCCGATTTGAGCATCGTTTGCTTTGATGATAGCTTCTGAGCTTGCTTCTCGTGCTTCCTCAAGCGATGTAACATTTAGCGCATCCAGAAAACCCGTATAGGCAGACTCCGGTGTTTGAAAGGTCGGTATAAAAGCAGGCGACTGCGCAACGACTTGTGAAAACGGTGCCTTGTAATCTTTGCCAAGCAAGTGCAACAGTATAGATCCTCCGCCAGCTGACTCACCCATGACAGTAACTCTATCACGCGAGCCGCCGAAGAGATGGATGTTATCCTGGACCCACTGTAGCGCGAGTCGTTGATCGAGAAGTCCGGGGTTGAGATCCCCATCTTTTTCAACGTCGGCACCTGGGAGGAAACCGAGTGCACCGAGACGGTAGTTGAGCGCAACAAAGATTATGCCTTCATTGTTGAAGTCTTTGGCGTGTTGGAGAAGACCGCTTGGTTCGAAGCCGGGAGTTGGCCAGCCGTTTTTTGAGCTTAGAACATACCCGCCACCGTGGATCTGTTTTGTCATTAGCTGTAAATCTTGTAGGACACTGAGCTTACTCACCCAAACCAACACGGGTGCATCACAGCTCTGACCACGTTGTGCTTCAGCGAATACCTTGCGCGGAACATGTACATCAAGAAACAAACAATCCTCAGTTGTGGGAGGCGCCTGTTTCCCAGTTGTCGGCGTATAGTTCTTAATATCAGCCTCCCAAGACTCAAGAGAGAACTGTTTCCCATTCGAATATTCAGCAGTCGGCTTCACTGCTCGTGCTTGCCAGAGAGGAATACCCTGGGGACAAGCCCTTACTTCCTCTCCAACTTGAATTTCATCATGATTGGTTAGGGGACGAGCTGGGGCACGAAATCTGAGATTGCCGGTTGGAGGTTGTGCGTAGCGAATGTTGGAGAATTTGTATGTGTCCGTGTCAGCATCGTGGGAGAGTGCGCGATGGAGTTCCTAAGGGTGTGAGTTTTGGTTGTGAAGCGAATGGAAGTGGGAGACTCACATAGCCTAGATCAACGACTGGTAGGGTTGGGGGCTTTGAATTTGCGATGACGGCCGTTGCGAGAAGTAAGACATTAAGTAAGGAGACTGAGTTTCGAGTGCGCATATTGACTGTATTGTACGGAGATGGAGGGAGAAGTTATGATCTTGGGTTCTTGGAGACTTCACGAAATTCCATTCATTGTCAACACCTCGTTTATATATAAAGCCGTCTTGTGTTTGTATAGAACCTCGGTCAATCGTCTCTACTCGAAGTAACCGAGCTCTACTGAATCTGGTTTGGGTGTCAGACGAGAGGCTGTGCATGCTGTCAGATTTGTCATATGCTGAACTTGATGTCGGAAACTTGGCATCCGAGAAACACAAGTAAGCCACAGTCAATTCAATTCGGCCGAGTCCGAAACATTTGACTATTCACAGATAAATTTGTTTCAATTGTTCTGGTCAATAATCGAACGCTGAGTGGCTGTGCAATCAAGTCTCTCGAACTGTCTTGACTACGGAGTCGTGTTCGTATCAATACCCCCATTGACGACACCAATTCACCATCAACTCTTCCGTAATCGGTCCGACATTCCTAATCGTAGGACTGGCTTTCCTCGTCCTCTCCATCTCAAACCTGAGAAACTGACCCTGCTTCTCCCCTTCCAGTAATCCGCGATACGTATCAAGAAGCTTGACGCCAGGATTCTTCTCGACATCCACATCCTTCTCTTTCGCGCTAGCCTCCAACCTCTCAACCCATTCTTCGAAGCTTACAATCTTCATTTCATCCCCGTAGAAGTTCTTCACGGAGGGTGCAAGAGTAGACCAATCTGCCACCGATGGATTGACACCGTGGAAATATCCCGAAATCTCATCTACCCGCTTTGAGGTGGCGATACCAGCGATGTCGAGAATTAAACCCGAAATGTCTTCGATTGGTGTCCAAGTGACTTCCTGCTGCGGGCCCAGATGATCCGGCAAAACACCAAGATACACCGAACTTGCGATCAAACTTGGTATAAACTCCTGTTTATTCCACATTCCCTTCTGTGCTCTTGGTCCAGCGATTTGTCCGACTCGTACAGACGCAGCGTAAATACCCGACTTCTCCACAGCAGTGTCGAGAATTAAACTTGCTGAAAGTTTGGACCGACCGTAGCCCATTTGCGGGAGCGTAATATCCAGCAAAGGTTCTTCAGGGACGGGTTCGGAAGAGGTCCATCCGTCAGCGGTACCGATACTCGAGATAAAGGTAATAGGAACATGCTTTGCTGCCGCAGCAGAGAAGTCGATTAGATGACGAACACCACAAATGGAAGTCTCGAAGGATGACACGCTGATGTTGAAGTTGACAGGCCAGGCGTTGTGAATAATTCTGTCAGCACCGGCAAGCAGAGAGTTGTACTTGTCTTCTCCCAGACCGAATTCAGGGAGCGACAGATCTACTTGAAGGAATTCGACTTTAGAAAAGTCTTGAGTTAAACCGCGGGTTCCGTTGATTGAAGGTTGACGTGATGCACCGCCGTCTTCTGCGCGGTTTAGAGCGATAACCTTTGTGACGGATGGGAGTTGGCAGAGATCGTGGAGCATGTAAGCACCCAAGGATCCAGTCGTGCCCGTGATCAAGACAGTTTGACCCTCATCCGCGGGAAGCTGTTTGTTAGTCTTGAGTGCGGGAAGGTTTTGTGTGTACTTAGAAATGAGCCTTTCAGTTTCCTTGATCTCCCTTGTCGAATCTTGGGATCCGGAGAGAATGTAGCCCGCCAGTTCGCGCGCAGTGGGATGTTGGTAAACCGTACGTGGCTCAAAGCCACTCGCGTCGATATTTGCTGCCTGTAGTGCTGTCTTGAGGATCTTTGTGACGTTCATGATCTGCAGTGAGTCGATTCCCGCGGAGAAGAAGTCCGTATTCGCCTCGAGATCAGAGGCACCAAGTTTGGTCTGGAAGATACCAACAATTGACCTTGCGAGAGCATCCTCGTTGCCGAAGTCGAGAGCAACAGCTGTGTCATCACCACCACCATGTGCCTTCTCATAAAGGCTCTCAATAAAGCCCTCGTACAGCTTGACAGTAGCAGCTCGTTGCACAGTCGCTTTATCAGCGCGCGCAAAAGGCAACGCCGGGTCCGCAACAGCAACCAAATCCTTCGTAATCCTTCCATGACCAACCGTTTCAGAATTAGCCTTCTCAACCGTCGGCCAAACGGTTTCAATAAACGCCTTCCTCTCCTCCTCATCCTTCGGAATGGCATCCTCAACAGGCTCGACAACCAGCGCAGCTTGAAACCTCCCCTGTCCAACCACCAAGGCGCCACTGACAAGAGCATGTCCAGCAACAGCAGCTTCAATAGAAACAGGATTTAGTTTCTCACCATTGGAGAAAACAATGATGTCATCTGCGCGACCTTTGTACAGCCAGTGATCCTTGAGTGTGGGGTGAGGTTGAAAGATGTCCTTGGTGGACCATTCTGATAGTTCGGGGAAGATGTAGAAGACGGATTGGTTTCCTGGGTCAAACATGTCTTTTCGAACAATGACGAATTCGTATTCGTTGGGGCCGGATTGACGCCAGTCGATGTTCATTGTTTCGCTGTCGAAGACAAAGTATTGCCAGAGTTTTGGGTCGATCGGGTGGTAGATTGCATAAGGAAAAGACCTGTATGTGTTAGAAGAGGATGATAATCTCAGGGCGATTACTCACTCTGTCGATGCAATGAGGTTGTTTAGCTTGACGCCCTTCTCAACAAGAAAGTCTCCAACAGCCGGGGACAAGTTGCCTCCAGCGAACTTCAAGCATTGAAGCTTCAACAACGCCTCAACGCCCTTCTCACTCGCCGCAAGTCCCTCAACAATAAAAGGCGGCAAAACCACACCCTGCGCCCCAGACCCCTCCAAACACTCCAAAACCGAATCAACACCCAAAGGTTTATTCGGAAGCGACATAACAGTAGTAGTCTTGGTAAAAATACCTGCAATAGTCGCATAAACACCAGCGGCATGAAACATGGGCATGGACAACAAAATGTTGGTTCCCTTGTCGCCCCAATAATCCATGGCGAAGGGACATCCGTTGAAAGAATCCATACGCAACATATTTTCCAACGCGTAGAACATACCCTGACGGGTAACGATAGGTTTGGGGATGCCTGTGCTGCCGCTTGTGTGTAGGACTACGAGAGGATCCCAGCGTGCTTGATCGACTGTTTTCTCGTAGGGGAATGGTGAAGACGAAACATTGAGGAAATGCTCCACACTTTCGATGATGCAGACCTGCATATCGCGTTGTTCAAGACGTGGTTTCATAACCGCCTCGAAATTCTCAGTGCAATACAAAACATTACACTTGGTATCCTCGAACAGAGACAGCTGAACAGCAGGTGTGTTTCGCGGTGAGATGAACAGCGCTTTGAAGCCCGCTTTGATACATGCAAAGAGAATAATGCAGTATCTCAGGTCGCTGGGACCGATGTAAGCGATAGTTGGGAATTCGTCACCATCAGGTGTTCTGGTGATTGTGCTTGAAAGAGAATGGGCGAGGTAATCGATGGCGGTGTTAAATTGCTGGAATGTCACGGGTTTCCAGCCACCTTGGGCATTGTCGGATGAGGGGATGGACAGAAACGGGCGTTCAGGATCTTCTGAGGCGATATTCTCAATTAATTTGACCAGAACGTGATTTTCGCTGTTGGATTGTTTCTCGTATTCAAAGGAAGAGCCGCCTGCAGCTGGGGCTTCAGTATGCTGCATATCGAGCGGAGCCATATTGTACGATGAAGATGAGAGAAGAATTGATCTGTTGGTTTGTTTGAAGGATTTAGCCAACAGCCAAGCCAAACTATATATACCAATTTCCAGCAGGTGCTTCACTAGTTTTTGTTTAGAACCAACAGATAAACAGTAACCAATCAATTACCGCCCAATTCCCGCGGAGCTTTGAGGCGTTCAAAAGCCCGGCCTAGATTCTTTTGATCTAAGCACCTAAGAGAAAATACCGAGCTCGAGATCTGCGATTTTGTTCTGTTTTGGTGTTTGAAGTCAGTGCGTTGTCGGAGGTCGGTGGTGACCCAGGGAGTGTCGGCGATGATGCTGTCCGAAAAACTGGGATCGCCAAAGCGCTGCATGCCAGATCATCATCCGGAAGGCCCAATTGGCGATGGCTTTCGGCGCCATGTCTCATGGCGTTAGTCTGATTGCTGGGGGCTTTGGAGATTTATTGCCGTGGCATAATAGTCGCAACTGATGGACCTTACGCGTCTCAGGACGGAAACATTCCTTCTGGAAAACGGGAGGCTCGGTCATTAATGGGTACTGTCTTGGCAGGGCTTGTTCCCTGTTATTCTCATCGCGCCCTAGCATTCTAGTGGGGATACGAGCTCCGACACGAGATTGTCTCATCATAGCGCTGTAGGGTAATCTTTCTGCTTTACTCAATATTGCACATCAACAACGCTTTGGAGAAAGATGGTCCAAGAATCATCATAGATTAACATTTAATATAGTATCGAGAAACTCTTTAGTAGATAGTTAGAATATTTTAGCCCAAGGTTTCATTGTTATCTCACTCTCAACCTATTCTCAGGCGAGAGATCAGGACTACAACGTAGTTGATGCGAAAACCACGTCAACAAGCCCTCGCTTGACTCAAGGTTGTTCATCCATCCCAATTGAAGTTCCTTGATGACCACCAACTTGACTCAAGTTCACAAAATAACTCACTTTCGGAACAGTCGGCTCGACAAAACAGGTCAGCTGTCACCTCAATGCCGATCAAGTACCGGCACTAAACTTAAGACGATATTCCACGGACAGATCAAGGAATAATAAAGGCCCGGGTCACCCAACAGCGTTAAAGCCGAAGCCGCCGTGGCTTGCACTACATGCACACTTTATGCACGTCTTCACAACTTGGGATAAATATTGGATTTCTTATCTGCATTCACCAACCTCGGTTTTTGAGGACTTTGGTGTTGCACAAAATTCTGGATTGAGCAATCATGTCATGATCTGACATAACCGACTGAGCTGATTGCGTCTCTTCAGCAAGCCACTGATTATTTTGACAACGAGTGGAATTGGCTTATGATTGAACAGTTGCTGCTTTGGGTGCAAGGAATCAATATTTGGCTATAACTTGGGTCGGACAGCGTCGAAATATGGATGACATGCAGATGTTAGCGTGGTAATCCAGTTGCACCGACACGTAAAGCAAAGTCGAGAGTGAAGCTCGGGCATTTGCCCGTAATTCAATGATTGCGTTCAGTATTGGGGTTGTCCTGTCGATTGCCCTGTATCGCCAGAAGTTGCCCACTCGGCTGGATTGAAGATTAAACATCATAATCTGTTTGTTGAAACAGATTTCATTCACGAACCGGCACCCCCCGATGGCCCGACATCTCAGCGCAAGCTCAACACCATCTTCCAGGTCATGGATGCAAGAAGACAGTTAAAGTCGCAGTCAGGGAAATCTGAATGGACAATTCAGCTGCAAGTCTTCATACCACACCACACTGACATGAAGCATCTCGCAACCCTTTACAACCACCTAATGGTAGAGATGCTATGTACTCCACCAATAAGGTCGTGTATCTCGACTCATCGAGAGGCCTCAGCTCGTAGAAACCGTCGATCTCGTCCAACTCTGATCGGAAGCTGAAACATCATCCTCCCTAGGTAGCTCGTGTTCCAGTACCTGTCATAGCGATTCTCAGCCGTTCTTTCGACCAAATAGGCTTCTGACTGCAGAATTGGGAAACATTCTTCGACAGACTGCAGCTGAACTGCCAAATAAGCTCTTCCCCCGCTTCTGTAGTACAGTTGGGTTTGGTCTATAAAGAAGCCATCCCGTCCCTGAGATGTCAAGATCAAAGTACGACGTAGCACAGTACTCGATTTGCACACCATTGTTTGACTTCATTGTTCAACGAAAATGTTAGTCAGCATGGCCCAGAGATCAGGACTGCACTGGCTAACAGGTAAAAGGCTTTTCAGCACTCTTATCCTCGCCTTCCCACTGGCAGTCGCCTCCTGGCCACACATCGAAGCCTGCCGCAAAGCCTGGCCCGGTACCTACCTCCCCTCCCCATCCCCTCCTCACCTCAACTAACACCATCCAGCCGAACCCTGCGCCTACATAGCCGGCAACGCAATGGTCCTCGGAACCTGCGAAAGCGTCTGCGAAACCACCAACTGCCCCAACAACCTAATCTGCAAACCCCGTCGCTGGACCCGCCACTGCGACAACTGCGGCGGCGACCTCAACACTGGTGGTAACCGTGGTCAGACCCATGGAACGGATCACGGTCCTACTATCCTCTGAGATGAGAAGGCTCCTCCTCTGCCAAATGAGTGGGAACGGGTCAAGCTTTTGGTAGAGAAGGTTTTGAGGATTGTGCATAAGAGGGCTGCTGCTGAGGAGAGTGGTGGGAGTGAGACGTTTGGGGGGTTAGCGAGGTTGTTGTTGACTTATTTGGGCCAGATACTTCAGATGTGAATCGATAAATTCTGTAAGGCTCTTAGGCTCTTTATCAATTGGATACAGACCAGACTTTAGTTGCAAGGTTCAAGCAACACTAACTGCTCACCCGAAAGATTGAATATTCTAGCCCCTCTAACATCGTTCTATAATAAAACGATTAGTGACGCTAAGCTTATTTTCAGGGGTCTCATCAACCCGATTGGCGAGGTATACACGCTAACGCCTCGGTTCTTCCAGCACTAACTACTTCGTCTATAGCAGACCGAGTTATTGATTGATAGATTGGGCTTTTGATAAATATGTGGAAATGAAGCTGGAACGATTTATTTAAATATTTACCTTACTACTTCGCCACGTTATTTCCTCTTCCTTTGTCATTTATTCCAGTCTCAGATCAAGTACTCAAAAATGCGATTCAATGTCCTAGTATTGGCCATCAATCTTTTTGGTGCGGACTCTGTGTTAGCCGGCCCTTGCAAACCAAGGTCCTCCTGTAAGTGGATTTGTCCATAAGTCCGAGTCGCAGGAGGCCATCTAACGAAAAGTTGATTCAGCTTCAAGTGAGGTAGCCACGGCGTCCACGACTACAGTAGCCGAGCCCACGACCAGTACCATAGGAATCATCTCTGATGAATCCTCCGAAACGACAACTTGGGAGCTGACTACCTCTACCTCCGTTGTAGAAGCTTCTTCTGGAACAACAACATTTGAAACAACCACGACTACCCTTGTCACAGAGGTCTCATCGGACACATCAGCACCCAAGACGACGGCGACTACCGCTATTGTAGAAACCACCGCGACATCGGATGCCTATACAACTACCATCACGACGACAGATGCTCAGACAACTCCCGACATCATCGCAACCACAACCACACCAGGGGATGAGACCACCACCACCGCTGCCGAAGCCATGACAACCTTTGAAATCGTCGGTGGCGGCGGGGCTGTGAACGGCGCAGTTCTCAAAGGTCGTGGTGATGGAACGACCGAATTGATGTTCAACCCCACCTACCAGGGCTTCCTAGGAAGAGCCTACACCATCGATCCCACTAACGGCCGAGTTCAAGACCAAGGCACCGGAAAGTACGTATGTGCATACTATGCAGTCACTGGCAGGGCCGAGCCGGCTACTATTTCAGCGTGCATAGGCAATCCCGATCTCGACCCAGGATCCTCGTACCTGAACTGCCGGGTCGTGAGGGGCAAGCTCTCATGCCAAGTTCCTCAAGTTATGTGCGAGAGGGACCTAATGATTCCATTTGCCGGCGCTGTTTGCCAGACTTCGTCCAGCAATGAAGTTTACGATCGGACATTTTACGCGACGGCTGGTGACCGAGTTATCGCTCTTGGTAAAAGTAGTCCTGATAGCTTTTGGGAGGCTGTCGACCTCCTTGCTCATGGGGTGCCTGGGATCTAATCGGACAAGGATAACTGTTCAGGATATGTCATTTCTATTTCGATATTATACAATTTATATAATCATGGTTGGATAGCCTACCTACTGCTGAAATGTTTATTGTATTACTTCTTTTCTCAAAAGATCTCTAACTGCCTGAATAGAAGGCGGCGATTGCGCTCTTGAAGTTACAGACATGGACCACGGGATAAAAGGTTGAACTGACAACAAAAAGGAGTATCTCATTCTTGTTTCCCCGCTGGGGCGCAGATGACAATATCCTTATTATCAATGAGGATGATACTACAGTAAGCGCCAGTGCTGTTAACTCTGTTAAATAGTGGTAGAAGTTCTACTCCAAGTTAAACTAGGACTGTCCATAAGGTATCAAGCCTATTGGAATAGTGTTAGAAACATCTACTAACGCCGACTTCAAAACAGCAATCCTAGAGTCAATTGAGATAATACCCGTTGCAAAACCACCGCAACAACCTCATATACCCAGATACGCACAGCAAACCCTGCAAATCTTCTCAAATCTCTCAACGCTGCAAGGAGCTATAATGTCTCTGGGTTCCTCCTCCCCAGCTTAACCTCAAGGGCCTTGGATACTTCTTCTAGCTCCTGAAGACCCATAGTCCCGGTACCAGGATAGTCCTTTAGAACTAACGGAAGTATAGAGCTTTTCCAGATAGATACCCTTCCTGAAACAGTGTCCCTTGCTATAACCCATAGTAGAAGGATCCCACATAATACTAAAAGTGCTCCAGGAAAGACTAGCCACATCCAGACTATCCGGATAGACACTTGATTCTCCCATGCTACGCCTTGTGTATCCTTGAAAAACTCGGCATACTCGCTCTTTTCACGCTGACGCATTTCGCTTGTGAGACGCATGGCCAATGACGCCACATCCTCCCTGATTGTGTCGACAGAGGTATCGTTGCCACGGTGAAGGCCTGTAAGGAAAGCTGCGTATCTACGCTCGTCCTCATTACGACACTTAAGTAAATTTAACTCTCTTTTACTGCACTCTGCATTGAAAGTCTTGTTGAATGCGTAGTGAAAACGTGTCATGACCGGCCCAGGTATGTTGAAAATACAGGCAGAAGGTGGCTTGATATTGTTGTATTGTGCTGGCTCATCGATGCTCTGGTTGGCCCAATTCGCGGTATGTATTAGGACATTGTCAGGTCCTGAAGACATATTGTTGGATGTGTATAGCATGCCATTGTCATAACATGGATACTGGACTGCACTCCATGTCAAGTTCACTGACATTAATTGGCCATACCAGAGTGGGCCAGGCTTTTGAGGACGAAGAGGGACCTCTTCGACAACTTTCTCTGAAAGCCTCGAATTAACGATAGTGGCCGTATAGTATTTGAGGCATGGGTAGAGAGTACAGGCAGCTGCTACATATTCGGTAGGATGACCATTCGGGTATGGACAGGAAGTGTTGTACTCAGTACAAGGTTCGTTTAGTGTGGTGAAAACAGAGAAGTTCGCGACTGACCACCTAGCAGCGTTGATAAACTCGAGGCTTGCCACTCGACGGGTCCATGTGACATTGTTCATTCCTCCGACAGTCATATATGTATCTTGTATCAAGAGGTCGCGTCCGAAATCAAGTCTCATGGGTACTTCTTCCCAATGAAAACGAGATATTGGAAGGCTATATCTGGTGAAGGTACCGTTGTTTTCAAGCATGTTCTTGTCAACGACGGACTCTGGTCCTTCCACAAATTCGTGCACATCGGCACATTGACTGCACATGCCAAGACTAGCATAAGATATCATATCCTTCTCCTGATCGGTGCTGTTCGCAAACTTTGGAAATGTGCAATTTCCGGAAGAACAAGTAAAAAGGGAGGCTATGTTCGAGTCGTTGTATATATTCACCAAAGAGTCATGAATAGCCGTTAGCGTCTTGATACTAAGATCACTATGATATTGCATGCCGTGACGTATAGAGGCTGGGCTGAGATTCAGGAGCGAATAGGCATTGGCGGTCTTGGAAACAGTAATTGTTGCCGAACGCCTCTCGGCTGGTACGCTTACGCGACGCTGATATGTTTGGACTGACTGCTGCGTGAAAGAGCCGATTCCCAGCGACAGGACAGCGAGTACTGCAGCCCCAAGCGCCACAGGCTGGCGGCGCACCACTATGGGTAGGAGACGCAGGGATCCATAGACACCGCGAGACGCATTCTCGAACAGCTGAAGTTGTGGTAGAGGTCGGAACGTCACTGATATCCAATCCCATTTCGTCTGCGCGAGCAGTTCATAGGCAATCAGGGAGATGATAGCCCGCAATGCAGTAGCGAGGATAGAGATAAGGGTGTTGAGGGTAATGCCCAAGTTCTCCCAGTTAGGCACCTCTTTGTTATTGTATTTTTTGAGAATGACCAAGATGCCGGCGAATATGGCTACTGCGATGAGTAGGAGAGTAAATTCGAAGGACCATGAGAGACATATGCAACCAAGAGCACCTTTGCAATTGATTGTCGAGGCGTTGCTGACTTGGGTATTGTTGTTGTCATTGGAGTCGATCGGTTGGACGATGATTCCTGGCCCTGTGTGATTTAGGGCTTGCCTTTCATTAACCGTGCCTGATTCCTTTGATACAAACTACGAAGTTGTGGGTCGTGTATGACCCTGAATATCCGGGTCCAAGTTGAAGTCACGCTGTGACGAATGTAGTCTCTTGTCAAATGTCATATTGGAAGGCCGGGCAGAGATGTAAAGAAAGGGCGAACGCGGGGCGACGGGGGTATTTAGGCTTGGAGTTGTGCCAGATGTCTTCACCTACCAATGTGCAAGCCACCATTGAACCTGGCTGAACAACTGAAAAAAAGTGTTCAGCCACGTCTCGTTCTTGGTATGGTGAGTGCAGACTTAGCTTTGCCAAGACCGATGGTAAGTCGTTTGTTGCTGAGTGGAGTATGCCTTGCCAAGCGGCTAGTGTGAGTTTTGACAAACGCCCAACAGACACACGTTCACCTGGACGAGTGCGTACAGGACCAGTAACGAGTAAGCTGAACGGGGCGTTAAACTCTGTATGGTAACCTTGTGCATTTGAGCAACAGATATCGCGAATTGGCTACGAGGGAAGCGTTTTTAAACGATCCGGCGGGGAGGCAGCTTCAACCGTGTTATGGCAGCTCTATTGCAGGTTGAAGTAGATAATACTGGCATCTTATTACTACCCAGCTTCAGGTGCCGTGGTGTTCCACAAGCAGGAAGGCACCGAAGTCTAGTTCCATGACTACAATTCATAAGCAATTCCTCATTGTAGCTACAATGTGAGTGTTGTCAGTGATGCTACCATGTATTAAGACTTAATATCAATTTTATACACTTTGATTTCTGAAAGAGTTTGGGAAGTAAAATAATCGTGACGTCATTTATCTACAGTCCTCACGCTGGTGTTTATCAATGACAACAGTTTAACCTAGACATCGGCTATATGATGGGCTTTTAGTCCAAGGTCAGGTTTAAATCAAACCTTGTGTAGGGGCAATTCGCCGTTATAGCCTTTTGACTTTTCTTCGTTTTTACGCCAATCTTCTATAAGGTGAAAGACATGAACTGAAGCCTTGACAGACCAGAAAAGTAAAGACCTTCTAGAACAGGAACATAGCTCTGAGTGACAAGGACAGAAACTAAACTAAGAACCGAGTGAGATTGCGGCTACGTATATCATCATTATAGTCACGTCATGGGGCACGTGAGAGCCCTGATATAGAACAAAGCGTAATCAATATGATGACAAAATCGGAGATTTAGCTCCTTTTCAATCAAATATGCCTTGTATATTAAGAACGTACTACGACAGAAGGTAAAGGCGTATTTGAACGTTACGTATTCAATTGCACATATCACATATCCGGAGCAAAGAATGGTCGCGGGCGCTTACTCAAGAATGACGAACGCATAGCGACATGGTGATAATGCAAGCCATATCGTCATATCCCTTCTCGATGGACGCGGGAATGACGAACTATATCTGCTCACCATATCAACACATGTGAAAGCGACCTTTTGTGTTTAAAAGCAGGCAATCGCCTTCAATCTAAATCGTAGTTTCGGACGATTCATCAGTTGTCGCATTAATCCTATTTGCAATATACTTCAACGCAACGAACAGCAATATGAGTGCAGCAGCCCTTATCGTCGTCCCGGCTCCGACCGATGGCACCCGACAGTCAGGACAAGACCCTGCCGAGCGTAAGGCCATCCATATCAGCGCAGCGCGACATGCATCGAGTCTTTTAATTACGAGTTCCATCTTTAGTGGCATCTAAAATCGAACGAGTCCTCAGCGAAGAAAGTCATCCGAACAGCGAGGCAGAAAAGGGGCCGTTGAAGGAGCTCATCGGTAAATAACGCCAACAAGCCGACAGAATACAACGCTAATGATCGCGAACCAACAGCTCACCAGGATAGCCTGTACAGATACCTCAGTGTATGTCATTATAATCCGCTGATTATGCGGCTGGTAACTTACATGTCTATAGTGGGAGGATCCCGTCCGCACACTTGGCTCATACCTTGCGGCGCTGAGCGTCTTATTCGGAGCACACTATCTGCCTCTGACCTACTGGGTAGTCAAGGCTGGCGCAGCAGTCTTTGGATGTACGTGCTATCATGACTTTACGTTGCTCCACAGATAAACACATATTGACTTGGATATATCAGTTATCTCCCTCTCAGAAATTGTCACCCGATACGTTGGCAATGACTCCTTTCTCTCCCGTCTCCGCCCTTGCGATTACAAGACAGTCCCAGAGCCTGTTCTTAATGCTACTTTAAAGGATATTCACGACTTCATCCAATATTCTACTATCCAAGTACAGAGAATTATCTTTGGAGAAGATCTCGGAAAGGCTTTTGCTGTACGTTGTTACCTAAGATACCGGTGTGAGCAGAACTCTCGACTAATGACTATATAGGCTTTTACTGGATTCACAGCTCTCTTCTTGTTGATGAATATTGCATCCCCATTCTCGCTAGCTGTACTAGGTCTAACCTCTCTCTATATTGCTCCTCTTGTTGCTTTACCACATGGGCGTGCTTTGGCTAAAGACGCAACGGCACAAGGTCAAAGTCTAGCCAACACTGCCGCAGAAAAGGCAGGTATTCTTGCCGAGGGCACCAAGGACAAAGCGGCAAACCTGTCCATCAAGACACGTGAGACCGCTGGGACCGTGCAACAGAGCGTTGGGAATCTCGCCCAGTCCGGCAAAGAAACCATCAATCATCTTTCTTGCCAGTCTATGAACAAGACCACAGATGTATCTCGAGCCGCAGGCGAAAAGGCTGCAAAAGTGCAGCAAGGCGTTGGTAATCTGGCTCGGTTCGGTAAAGAAACCGTCAGTGATCTTTCTTCTCAGACTAGAAACAAGGCCACAGATGTATCCCGAGCGGCTGGCGAAAAGGATGCAAATTTGAAGGATATGGGAGTTGACGCTGCCAACAGGGCTCCAGGGCTCGTGAGCACGAGCACAGAACGCGCGGCGAACTACACTCATCAAACCATCCCAGGCACTGTTGACGAAGGCACCCAGAACTACAGGCATGATGCGGGTGCGGCAGGAACTATCCCAGGTACTCATGAGGAAGTCTCGCACAGCTACAGGCACGACACTGGCGGGGCAAATTCGAATGAGATCTATGAAACCCCAAGACAGATGGAGGTCCTTGGAACCACCGACACGAGTTATCGCTCCAGTGCTACCTCGGGAAAACGGGGTGATGCAGCATTTCGCACATCGGCTCGCTAGATTGCCGGCAAGTGAATAAGCTTCGAGTTTGATCTGCTACCGCTGATCAGTATACGATATTGTTATTTTTCGGGGCTTTCCATACTATTGTACCTATGTATCATATAGTTATTTGTCTTTTCTTCCTCCTAGTACTCTATACAAGAATGCGCTATGAGGCTGTCCTGCACTATTTCAACACTGGCTACCTAGGCTTCCTAGATGAGATAAGCTTGTAATTGACATTGCTCATGTAACGGAAACTTAATTGCGAAAAAAGCATTTAATGTTCTGGGAAAGTTGTAATTTTATAATAGGACGGTTACTATTACGTATATGCTTCTCAGCCTTAACGCCGCTGCTGTTTCCGCCGCTAAATCGCGAAACGTCTTCTACTTTGACCAATAAGTTCGCCTTTTTCGTCTTACAGATTGTTCCCCCGCTGCTGACAATCACCAAGATGGCACACCAAAGATCTCCCTTCCAAGGACAGCACTACCTCCTGCAGGCTAATGTAAGCTTATAATAGTAGCTGATTGGCTTGATTCAACATTTATCAGCTTAAGAAGCCATTAGTAATTAGCCTAGCTGTCTTATCCCCAAGCGATCTAACAACCAATAGTGAATTTGGTGGCTTGGATCCACAGGGGTCGCTTAATTTGACGAGTTGCTAAGGTATGTCGCAACTGTAAATCAGCCTTAACTAAGAGGGTCAGAATAAACAAAAGTAAGTATAGTTTGTCAAGATCTATAAGACCAGCTGGCTGTCTGGGGATTATACAAATAATCAATTACCTGTCTAACTTGGTGGATTCACAACAAATCCTCTTACGTTGAGTACAGCAAGTACGACGGATCTTTGTTTCCTTTGGCTTCTGTGCAATATAAATACTACATATTATAGCTTATCTTTCGGGAATAGCCTGATAAAATCTCTGCCCTGTAAAAGAAATTCTTCGGTTGACCAATTAGCTGTAGCTGATTTTCAGATTACGCGTCTTGGACCATGCTTTGCCCCAGCCACTAAATCCCGTCACCCTAGTTCCCGTAGCTTTACAATGCTAAAAAGGAGCCACTTTTGTGCTTCGGTTTGTGGGAGACGCTAAAAGGACGCGAATATTCCTCTACAGTAAAACAACCGACTTGCCAAAACAATGGCGAAAACATCCACTTCCGTAGCAAAGTCGCAACGGGCTTGCGTAACTTGAACTGGAAGCTAGAGACCTCTCAATTGCTTGATGGTCGTCCCTTGTGGTATATAAACGACACAATGCGACCTCCGGAATCAATTCATCACCACACCCACTCTCAACAATCTCCTTCTATCCGATGACCAAAATGGTTTCTTTCAAGACTCTTGCTTCTGCCGGCTTGTTGCTGGCTAATTTTGCCTCCGCTCATCCTGGTGAGAAACATGATCATCAACAGATCAAGAGGCAGATCCAAGCCCGTGACACTATTGCCAATCTGGGTCAGAGATCGTTGAATGCTTGTTCTGGCTCCGACCATGCTCTGGCACTGAAGTCTCGCTCAATTTCACGCCGAGCTCGAAAGGTCCAGGAACTTCGAGAGAAGCTCGGTATCAAGACCGGTATGTTTGCATTCTAACACTCCAATTACCCCCTTTACTGACTCGAGCAAAAGCACCTAGGAAGCACCGTCGTGATGAGGATGACATCGTTGCTTGGGAAGCTGTCAACCATAACCAGACCGGTATTTCCAAGAACAACATGTTCACTCCTCTCGAGACCGTCTTTGGCGCCAACTCTAGCTGCATCTTATCTCCTGAGATCACTGCCGGGCCTTATTACATTGTCGGCGAATACTTGCGATCCAACGTCATTGAGACGGAGCACTGCGACGGAGTTCCTCTGTTCCTCGAGGTCCAATACGTCGACGTTTCTACTTGTGGAGCAGTTCCTAACCTAGCCACTGATGTGTGGAACTGCAATGCCACCGGTGTCTACTCCGGCGTGAGCTCTCAGGCTGGCATCAATACCACGTTCCTCCGCGGTATCCAGATCACCGACAATGAAGGTGTGGTTCAATTTGAGACCATTTTTCCTGGACACTACGAAGGACGCGCCACGCACACCCATCTCCTTACCCACGCCAACGCATCGGTTTCCCCCAACGGCACAATCCAAGTCTGGAACAGCCCTGTTTCACACATCGGACAGCTATTCTGGCCAGAGGATCTACGCAAAGAAGTCGAGGCGACTGCCCCTTACAGCACCAACGATGTCGAGGTTACTACCAACGAAGAGGATATGTGGTCTGTGCTGCAGGCCGATGAGTCCTACGATCCATTTCCTCAGTATGTGTATCTAGGCGATACTGTTGAGCAGGGAATCTTTGCTTGGATCCAGATCGGTATCAATGTCACAGCGGATCACAGTTCGGACGAATACTATGGAGTTGCTGGATATTTGGACAGCGAGGGTGGTCATGCTCTGGACAGCGGTATTGGTGGTGGTGATGGTGGTCAAGGAGGCAGTCCTCCTGGAGGTAGCGGAACCCCCCCTTCAGGCCGGCCTACTGCTACACCTTCATCTTAATTGGGTAAGCGGGCATCTTTATCACCAGATGTGTCACAAGCAAACCCCGAGTAGTACTATCTCCTTTCTCAAACCCTATCTAAACGCCTGATTGGAAGACGGCAGTTGCGCTCTTAACTCTCTTATATAAATAGTTCAATTCCGTGGTAGAAACAATGTCTAAAAAATGCATAATTAATAGGAGCAGCTGCAAAAGTCCGGCTAACCTGGTCTGTCAACTCAGCTTTCAGTTTGAGACAATGCTAGCGGATTTGAGCCTAAAATGGCCAACCAACAACACTGTCACAGCGGCTACGGCCGCTGCAGGGATGTTGGTAGAATATTACTGGCCTACCACAGTCTAGACCCTCCAGACATCACAACACCTGAGCTCTGTTTTAACACTATTGACAATAGTCGATAAATAGTATACTCGACTTAAATAGAGACAAGCAACGTGGTTGATAACTCGAGTGAAAGGTGATGGAAACCGGGGAAGATAAATAAGACACCTGCCCGCGCCGGATAAGCACAAACGTGCATTCATATTCATCTTTTCAATTTTCCCCATCCGTTACTCATAATGTCGGAAGTTATCGCCGAAGATCTCGTCGGCGCATCTTTGAAAGCTCTTGCCAAAGGCGCTGGAGAAGAAGGCGCCAAAGAGATCTGTTCAATGCTGTTGGGTAGCCTCTTTGGCGGAGGCGACGGCTCCAGCGCCGAAGCTGATGCAAAGATTCTTGCCAAGCTTGACGAAATTCTGTCCAACCTTAAGCAAGTCCAGGATTCTCTACAAAAGATCGAGCAGGCAGTCGCTCAGGTAGATCTTGACGTTGATGCCGCTGTCATTCAGCAGCAGATCTCCAGCATCACCTCGACCTATGATACCTACTTCCAATGCTTAAATGGTCTTGCTACTGCGGCGAAAGGGACAGACCCCGCTTCTCAGAAGAGCTTTTCGGAATACCGCGATCGTCTTGTGGAGGTTTCTATCAATGTCAAGAATGAGATTCCTAAGAACCTAGATATCATCCATGGTTTTATCGTGGACCAGAATTTCCTCGGAAAGCTAGCAACGGCCAGCATCACCCCAGGTATAGACATCGTCGATTTCTATAGCAAGGTGAAGCTTCCTTTGGTCAAGATTGCCATGGTTGAGATCAAGGGAATTCACCTCCTTCGCTTTGCTGGCGCGGCGAATCAGGATTCCAGAGTCGACTTCCCTGATGCTTCGGATGCTATCCAACATGCACTGTCAAACATTGATCTACAAGACAAGGCACTGCCGTCAGCGGTTGGCGCGGAGACTTATGGCTTTGTATCTGGAATTCTAACCAATTACCCTAAGCCCGCGCCAGCCTGTATCAGCCCTCTTGAAACAAGGGGACTTACCTTTGGCAATCAGTATGGTGACTCGACGTGGTACGGAAGCGAAAACGCTCAACTATGGCACATTGAGCCAGCTAATGACGGCCCCATCGTTACCGATGGCTCCAAGGTCAATGCGTTCCGCTTGCTACACGTGGAATCTCAGAAATACCTTTCTCATCAAATCCAACCCCCAGGGTTCGGCGGTCTCCAATTCTATAAGCTGACAGCGGTCGACTCGTCCACAGATGCAGCAGTTTGGAATTTCCATTTGACTCCTGAACACAAGTTCTTCATCCAGTCGCAAGCCTATCCTAATACCTATCTCACGTCTGTCAAAGACGAGGGAGAGGACGATCAAAATCTCCATTATGTTTACATAACCCAATACGGGGACCGTGCTACATGTACCCAGACATTCGTTGGTAACGCCTACCAGGGCCCAGTCGGCGACTTCTGGCCTGGCAACGTCACGGAGATGCACGATGGAGAGTACTTGATTCCAGGATCCTATCTCTATGACAATCACCAAACGTACAGCTTTGGCTTCAGAGACAACAAGCTTGGGGTTTGGGACATCAAAACCAACGTCTGGAAATGGGATTTCGGCATCCTTGTGGGCATGTCCCGTAACTATTACCTCAAATTCTCAAACAGTGGCGTATTGACGCTGTATCATCGCTCTGACGCGCTCCGGGCCTGGGGTCCACCGAATCGAGGTGGGACTTGCTATATACTGGGAATGTCGTATGAGGGTTCCTTGTTGATTGAAACTGGCGAAGCTATGTATGGCAACTGGTCAAGTGATCAACCAGATATGGTGCAATTATCGGATTAATAGTCCTTGGAAGGTGTAGTTCATGATGGGAACCTGATCTTCAGGTGACTGCTACGACGGGATTATTTCCAAGTTCTGAACATGACTTCAAGCTAGATAGATAAGAATGAAAAGCCACAGTATAGCAACACACAATCCTGGCTTCCAAGATGGGCTTTCAATAAACAAGGTCACGATTCTACGTACCTGCCAAAGACGTTGATTGAAGATAATCTTAAAATGTTTGCTTCACCGTGGACAATACCAAGTTGGTAGGTACAATCAGCTTCGGGCTTGAGCACCGTGCAACTGTCGACATCGCGCCAGGCTTAGAAACGCTTTCAAAGCATTTTGCAAGTGAGAATTCAAAATGAAGTTTATCCTTCGAGTGAATGCTGTATGGGAGGATAAACTGCGGAACATATAGCAATGAGCTGCACCTCTGTAAAAACTTCTAATAAGTGGCCTCAATTGAATTTCTTACTACATTTTTAAAAAGACTCGTCTAGATAGAGTTTTCGAATCCGCACTTTTAAGGCATCATAACTCCAATGTTTGCACGAGAACTTGCTCATGAGACTGCGATCTTTGCCCTACCCTAAGATAAGGTTCGGGCTGGAGAAACCCAGGCTTGAAGAGAAGACGATGCCAAGCTTACTTAACCAGGATTAACAGCAGGCCTGCGGCACATTCCCTAGACTCATTCAGTCAACATTTTCCAAAATTCAACGATGTCATTTCACCATTACAAGCACATCCATCAAATATTAATTTTCGTATCAACATCAGTTCCTACCAATTAATCCCACTTGGCCAGTGGCGTCCTCGGTTACGCCGGCCGGGAATTACGTGCCGTCTTAGACTCTCGGCACGTAACCCGAGCTTAGCTCAAACCCTCTTGGCTTTCGCCCGCCAAGAAGCTACATTATTTCCAGAGCGCCAAGAGTATCCATGCCAAGTCTTTATTGCCCCATAAGCGTGCGTAAGCAGACCAGAATCAAGGCACACGGGTCTTGGGTGTTGGGGTTTGACTTGAAGGTTTGATGATACGCTGGATGACGTTTTATTTTTGGTCACCATATAGGATGGATTAATTCCTTCGGGCTGTTCAATTGATCTGCATTTAATTATTGTTAGTGGAATTCAGGTCAATTGATCTACACTATCAACATGGTTTCGCAAAATGTCTTCAATTTATGCCAAGCGACTGAGACTGTTAGTTCGGCATTAGCAAAAGACCCAAGTCAATCCCCAGGCGACATCGTCAAACAATTATACGAAAACCACAAACTTGACACATCGACCGACAAAAACACACCACCGCCGTCACCACCAAACGAATCCGTCAGCGCCGTCGAAACAGCCTTCCAATGCGGCCGCTGGGGTCCTACGAAACCAAGCCAACTCTTCCTCCAAGCCTTCGCCGACGCCCTACAATGTCTCGACAAAGACCCAATGGCTGGAGTCGTATCTCCTCCGCTTATGGGCACACATGGCACGGTACCTCTGACAGTTATCGCGCCGCTTGCGGATATTATGCGACATACCGCGAATCTTATAGTGCGCGCTCAAAAAGAGGTCTTCCTTATTACATGCTCCTGGGCTCCATCTGTCGCTCAAAGATTGATCAAGAGCGCACTAATTGAGTTATCAAGACGTGCGGGTCAGAGAGGAGAGAGGGTCGTTGTGAAAGTCATGTATGACAAGGCGACGGCAGCAAATGTCAAGAATCCTCATCAGCATGTCAAGCAGAAATCTTACACGTCAGATTCAGTCGACCTCCCTTCACCAGGAGAGATACCGAACATCGATATGGAAGTGGTTAGCTTGCACAAATACGTGCTAGGAACACTGCATGCCAAATTCTGCGTGGTGGATCGCAGGGCTGCAGCTGTCATGAGCAATAATACTGAAGACAATGATAACCTCGAGATGATGATTCATGTTGAGGGACCGATTGTGGACAGTATATATGATACTGCTCTGATCACTTGGAATATGGCTCTCAGTCCCCAGCTTCCTCTATGCGGCGATTCTCCTCCCCCATCTGAGAATGGCGTGCATCAATCAACCGAGACACCTGTGTTTCAAGACCCATTTACAACCCAAACACAAGTCGATGCTACCGACCCAGCACTCAAAGAACATACCCCAGAGGATCCACACTACGACGAAGACATGGCAGGCGAGGTGAGGCGTATGCAAGCCAGCTACGAAGACAAAGACCATGAATCCCTCCTTCAAGCAGCGAATCGCAAACTCAACGTCGCAGCCCCAAACAAAGTTGAACCAACTGGCCCTGAGATCCAACACGGCGAGGAAATGACGCCATATATCCTCAACGAGAATCCTACGCCCATCCCCATAGCCCTCGTGTCTCGCGCACCTTACGGACCAATGGACACAAAGAGTGTCAAGGTTCCACAGAACGAGGCATGGCTATCGCTGATACGAAATGCACAACGAAGCATCTTTATACAGACACCTGACTTGAACGCTGCGCCATTGATTCCTGCGCTCATTGAGGCAGTCAAACGCGGTATTGATGTGACATACTACGTCTGTTTCGGATACAACGATCCTGGCGAAATGATGCCCGGCCAAGGCGGAACAAACGATCAGATCTCCCAACTTCTCGTCTCATCTCTACCAGAAGGTAGCCCAGAGCGCGAGCGGTTACATATATACAATTACATCGGCAAAGACCAAAACCATCCCATCCATCAATCCTTCAAATCAAGGTCCTGCCACATCAAACTCCTCATCGTAGATGGCAGCGTCGGAATTCAAGGCAGTGGCAATCAAGATACCCAATCTTGGTTCCATAGCCAGGAGATTAATGTCATGATTGATAGTCCGGAGATATGCCAGATGTGGAGGGAGACTATTGATAGGAATCAGAATACAAAATTGTTTGGAAAGGTTGCTGAGGATGGGATTTGGAGGGATGGGGATGGGAATCCGGGGAAGGGGTATATGGGGAATCCGGGGAGTGTTATGGCGTTTGTTAAGGGTGCTGCTGGGATGATTAGTAAGTGGAAGAATACTGGAGGATTTTGAGGTTGCCGGTCTTGTTGTTTGTTGGAGTTTGTCTTCATTAATAATACACGAAAAGCGACCTGTTTGTTACATTCACTCTTTACGATGCATTTTAACAGTTTGTCTAAACAAATCCTTTATCTCCATGTGTCCTCGTAGTGGAAAACCAAGCCGTTCTTTCGAGAGGTGGTCTGGGAGTTGGACATTTGTGCCGGAAGGACATCACAGCTTTGACTCCAATTGGTTTACTATTTTTGTTTATCTATCTCAAGCCCAAGAAAAATCACAGTCAGTCTTTTTAGGGTTAGGGTTAGGGTTACTTCTTCATAGAGGCAAGATAAGATTCCACATCCGACTCCCTCAAACGGGTAGCCTTACCATTAACCTGCTCCCCAATATCAGTTTGGTAAGCCTTCATCTTCTCCAAATACTCAGGCATGAAAGCGCCCAGGATTCGAATAGCGAGAAGGGCTGCGTTGGTGGAGTTGTTGATGCCCACGGTAGCAGTAGGAACGCCGCGCTAAAATATGTCAGTTTCTGTGATTAGAAGAGTGGGGTGAGACTTACAGGCATTTGAACAATGCTGAGAAGGGAGTCCATGCCATCGAGGTGGGTTGCCTTGACGGGAACGCCGATGACGGGGAGGGGTGTGTAGGCTGAGACCATGCCTGGCAAGTGAGCGGCTCCTCCTGCAGCGGCGATGATGGCCTTGATACCACGGTCCGCAGCAGCCGTAGCGACATCTCCCATTTTGACGGGTGTTCGGTGCGCAGAAGTAATATCGACTTCCCACGGAACACCAAATTGAGTCAAGATATCCAAGCCAGGCTTGAGAACGGGAAGATCAGAGTCAGAACCCATGGTCACGAGAACCAAAGGTGCAGGAGCAGACTTGGCGACAGCCTGCTCAGGTCGCATGGCCTTGCTCTTAGCCTCAATTCTCTCCTGGCGCATATCAGCTGCCAATTGCACAAGAGGTTGCGCAACCTCCTCGAGTTCCTTGATGCTGCAGTCAAGGCCAGTGAGGGTGATGTGACCGATCTTACGACCTGGCTTGGACTGTTTGCCGTAGAGGTGGGGGTAGACACCGATCTTGGGAGCGAACATGGCCTTGGCCTTCTTGACGAGGGGAAGGTGGGATTCTGGTGAGGCGCCGCCGAGGATGTTGATCATGATGCTGGATGAGACGTGGGGGTCGAGACGTTCGGGGAGGGGCTCGTCGAGGATTGATGTGAGTTGGGCTTTGTACTGAGACCTGCAAAACATTAGACCCGTGCAGAAGAGTGATGAAGGTGGGGGACTTACATGTAGGGAACGGCTTCGATGGTGAGATGACCAGAGTTATGAGGTCTCGGCGCAATCTCGTTGACAAGAATCTCATTCTTTTCCGTGACAAACATCTCGACAGCAAAAACACCCCTTCCCCAAAGTTTCTCAACGACAGAAACTGCAACATCCTGCGCACGCTTGGATACCTCTTCGGGAGTATCTCTCGGAGGCATGTACACGCGCGAACAGACGTTATCCTCATGGACAGTCTCAACGCAAGGGTACGGCACAAGACGCTTTGTCGTACCGTCGGCGTCTTCTGTGCGGATGACAATCACCGAAAGTTCGCGCTGGAAGGGAACGTACTTTTCGGCGTAGCATTGAAGGTTGCCGAATTCTGTGACGGCAGTCTCGATGTCGTTTTCGTTGGCGATTTTGATGTTTCCTCGTCCGTCGTATGAATCCTTTCGAGACTTGAGCATGAAAGGCAGGCCATACTTGTTCGCAATATCCTTCAGCGCAGCGCGCATCTCATCGTTGCTGGAAGCTTGAACGGCGGTTTGCTCAGCGATGGGAATACCCTGTTTACCAAGATAATCCTTCTGCTCATACTTATCCTGGATAAGACGCAACGTCTTCCAAGAAGGATAAACAACCACTTTGCCCTCCTTACTCAACTCTTCGAGGACTGCAGTCTCGATGTGTTCTGTCTCAACGCTGAGAACACTGCAGTTTGACGCCAGTTCTCTGATTTTGGCAGCGTCTTTGAAAGAGCCGTCGACGTGGTACTTGCTGCGGGAGACTTGCTTTGCTGGGGCGTCTTGGGCGTCGAGGATGGCGATTTCGACTTCGAGAGGAGACGCGGCTTCGCAGAGCATGCGGCCGAGTTGGCCGCCGCCCAAGAGTCCGAGTTGAGGTCCTGCACTCATTTTTGGCGGATGAGATGAGGGATCGTGAGTTTTTGCTGGGTTTGTGCGATGAGGTCAGAGGCAAGACAAGGGAAAAATTTAGATCGGAGCTTGAGCCGGAGGTGGGGCTCGCGGGGGAGGGGTATGACTAATCTGGGTCAATAACAGGAGGAGTAGACAATGATGCGGGCAGTGGCTTTAACCTTGTAATAAATTGCCAATTGAATCAATTGTATCTCTCACTTCAATCGGCGATCCTGTTCACTGTGTTTACTGCTCTTTGCTGTCGTTTTTTCTGGGGTCGGTTCTCACACTCGATCAGGTCAACCTCCGATATCGTCAACCCACACCATTCCTTTTTCAGTGGATCCCTACGCTATCTTATCGCGACATGGGCCGGAGCAGGTGCATTTAAAATTCAAATCCAAATCCATGGCCAGCCAATACTCTTCTACGGCGAAACATGGACCCGAATCTAGAGCTCTGTAGGAGTTTAATACATCTTAACTCAACTCAGCACCGTCAACGCCTCCAACATCCCCCCGAAGAAGAATATGCCAGGGTTAGGGTAATCGCCGAAAGAGAACAGGAGGCCAAGAAGTTGGACGAACTCATTGCAGGCCGGGACCTTGTCCAAGTGGCCTTGAATGATCCCTCCGAAATTATAGCACACGAACCGCTGAAATATGCCCTCCTTGGCCGGACTACCTACGGCCGTGACGAGCATTCAATGGTTACACGTATTACCAACGATGTCGCAAGAGCAAGTTATACCTTAATTGCGTTGATTTGAACTGTACAACTTGATGACTGACCTCTAAAACATTTAAATAGGCAAGTTCCATCTTAGTTTCTTACATTGCAAATTTTGATAAAACTCCCCGGCCTTTTCTCTTAGATGCTTGGAAGCTAGTCTATTGCGATATATGTTATGTCAGTGAGGATAAACTACAGGACGTCTATGAACAACGCCTTCAAGAAGAACAGCTCCAAACCCCTGCCGCACGTGCCAGAGAGCTCGTGCGGGATAATGAACTCAGGAAAGCTCGGAGGAACGCTGAATGGATGATTCCGGCTATTGAACGTTTTTCAGATGAGGCGCAAGCACAGGTGGATCAGGAATACAGGCAATCCATGGAACCCTTCTTGCAATTTTGCAAAGACGATCGAATGAGGCAAAGCATCTTAGCACCGCGAGGATACGAGAAAGCCCTAGAACGAATCTGGAAGTGGGTATCGCCGGCGCCGCCAGCCTGGATACAAAGGATCTTGGAGGTGAAAAAAGAGTTCGGTTTTATCTGGTACATGTCCAGAAAGGTCCAACAGAAGCACGGGAATGACTGGCACTCAGTCTGGGGTGATTTACATGATCTTTCTTTACCAAGAAGGGTAACCTGGTCTAGTATTCATTGCCAGGGCTATGGCAATAGGATGACTTTGCGTGGATTAGAAACTGAGAAGTGGCCTACGTTTCATCCCAACGAGAATATGGCAGAAGATGATGACTTGCGAAAGTAAGTCAAAAGGTACCTTTGGCAAAGAATGCATGTACTAATCACACAACAGACACTTCAGAGAAGAGAATCACGATCTTTTGACTGGGGGGATTCTACGGAATACTTTCATCGTCATTCCTATTGAATTAACTTGCGAAGAAAATCTGCAGCGTACAGAAGCTAGTGGTGATCTTCTTGATCCTTATTGGGTTTGGGCATATGATGCAGACTGGGACAGTTCTGAAGAAACTGTCTTTAATGGGGAGAAATACCAAGGGCGTATCAAGGTAGCTATCTGGTCGGTTAACTCATGGTTCTATGCTGCTCGCAGTGAGGGTACAAGTCTTCGGGATATGTGGTTAAAGGCACAGCAGCATCCTGAAAAGTTATGGATTTGTTATACGAGAGAATTCGAAGAGTGGGATCATGAGCCATACGTTTAATCTCAGTCTTGCAAATATAGCCAGGTCTCCTATTAGCCCAAGGGGTAGCCCAATTAACCATTAGATTGATTTGCTACAGTGACTATCATGACCTGTTTCTATAACTGAACTCTACTGTCTGACCTCCTTGAAAATGTTCCACTCGGACAGCCCTTCAATCTTGCAAAAGAACTTTTGCTTACCCTCGACAGCAAGGCACTCATACTCTCTCCCAGTCGCGGGGTTACAATAGCCGTAAACTTGATTATCCACTAGCGGAAAGAGTTAGTCAGTGTAAGTCGGGCAATAGGAGAAGCAGCACTTACCACCGACCATCCACCACTTGTCATCCTGGCGAAACGACTGACGAAGAGCTAGAGAGAATTGTCAGTAAAGTCCAAATTGCAAACAAAGTGAAAAAGACTTACTGAAATGATAGATAGTATCACCCTTGCGCCCAAAATTCATTTCCAGTTCTTCAATATCGTTGGGGTTGCCATCATAACCGCATCCTTTGCCTTTACAGCGGAATCCCGTTTTCTTTCCGCTGACATCGTCGCTCCTGAAATAAGTCTTTGTGCCAGACATGCTAGTGCAGTCCGTGGTGCTGGCTTCATTGTTCACAGCTTGCCAGTAGCTTTCACCACCAAGTGAACTAGTTGGTACCTGGTAGAAAATATCGAAGTCGGCAGAAACAAGAGGTGAAAGGATTGCCGCGGCGGTGATCATGGAGAGTGAGAACTTCATTGTGAAAGTTGGTGGGGATGTCGTTGAAAAAGAAGTGTGGTAAGTTGTAGTGGATGTTGTTGTAGTAGTGTATTGAAGGTTTGAATTGAATGGTTAGTTTTCAAAAGACAGGATACATGATGGATTATATACTCATTGGTCTTCTGTATTTCTTACTATCTCGAGATCTATACGTCTGAGCCTCTTACCTGTAGCTAAAAGTGGACCTAAGTCTTACTTGTAAGCTGATGTTTGAAATGAGCCTCGATGTACCTTGTTCATTAACTCCACTCCATCACGAATACTCGTAAAGACTCGGTTGAATAGCCTTTTGTAGTGTTGAAGTCATCATTGACCGCGGTTCAAAAGTAAACTGCCTCAATCTAAGTCATCGTAATAATCCCGACTCAGCTTCTAGAAGTCCTTTTAGTATTCAGATGCGCTCTCCAGACCTCTCATCAGAAGGCATTATAGAAGATATTCCAACAATCTTTCCAGTGAGGCTAAAAGTGTTGTTTTATTAACTGCTCATTGTCGGGCAACTTATCACAAGATGTGTCAAAAGCAGATCCTGAGTAGTCTTGGTGAGGCTCCTGGTAGTTCTAATGCCAGAGTTTTCGTCTCGCAATCTGACTTCTTACTTCTCATTGCCTGATGGAGCTGTAGCTGGTCCAATAAAGAGAAACCCTTGTCAACGGGCAATTCATCCCAATCAAGTATAGCTTAACCGAGGTCCTCAATATCTCAATCACAAGCCACCAATCAGCCACCTGACTACTCCATGTTTATAGGTTCATATACGAACCAAGTGACTTCTATCTGAGTCATCAAAATTTAAAAAAGCAAGTCTTGGCTCCAAACCTACCATCGACAGGATAATTCTCGCTATGCAAGAGCCACGATCCTCACTCACTAGCAAGCGGAGCCGCACAGGCTGTGTAGGATGTCGACAGAAAAAGCTGCGGTGTGATGAACAGCGCCCTCATTGGTAAGTCCCGCCTTTGCTGCACCTTGGATCTGTCAGATCAGACCGGTTGGACCAACCGCATAAAACAGCTCAAGATGCACCGCCAAAGGGGAACCATGCATCTACCAACCAAAGCTGCCCCTGCGCGAGCGGAGAGGCGCATTGGGCCCTGGTCAGCACTCCCCATGGTCTTTTGATGGGAGCCAGGTTTCGACCGATTCGCCGCCACGTACCAGACGCACTGTGTTGTCGTCGACCAATAATCCCTCGATGTCAAAGGCTTGGCACTCCGGTCTAAACAGGTCTTTGAATCCTTTCGATACCTTGCCCATCAACATGCCTTTTAAGTCCCTAGAACTTCTCCGATATTGTAAGTATGAGTACTCACAGCTACAAGGATCATTCTAACTGCATATAAATAGTCTTTCAGACCGGACAGAACCGGTCCTTCTCGCAAGGCGAACGGCACGACAGGTAATTAGAAAACGCACAACCTGGCAAGGACGTTCTGACAATGATATGGTATTCTAGACCGACTATGGTGATCCATGATCCAGATGTGCTGCGTAACGTTTTACTCATGTCTAGTCTTCACTATGCGTGGAATGTAGGGGACCTCCGGTTATTTGAGTCTACATTCCTATTCCACAAGATTGAAACTATACGGCAAGTCAACTTTTGGCTTCAGAATTTTCAAAATAAGAAAGACCGCACGATGTGTACAAATTATATTAACACATTGTCCTTCATAGAGGTGAGGCATCTCCAACTCAAGGCTTGGTTCTGATACTAATTGCTTAGTGCTGCCTTGGTAACTTTGACATTGCAGATTCGCATTTGAATGGCCTTATGTTATATCTAGACGCCACACGGCAATCGCTCGACAACAACTCAGAGGTCGAAACCGAGATGATAGATCGTTATATCATACTGTAAGATCGTTGAACCACTTTATCTTGCAGCGCGCTGATAATTCACTAAACCAGGGTTTCCAACTTTGTCCAAAGCCAAAAAAGCCGTGTAGATGACTTTTTGAAAAGTCACCATACAGTTACTTCACCATTCAATTCTGAAGACCCATTGCCTTTGATACATAAATGGCACCACCAAGAAGAAACCGGGCCTGCATTTCGCCTGAGAACGGTGTCCATGATGCCATTCTTCTTTGCTCCTACCACTTGGGATAGAATGCCTGCAGATATCGATGCGCGAGCCATCATCGATGCTCTCCAACAAACCACTTATCTGCATGGCTTGAGATATAGTGATACGGTCACTAACGCAACCTGGAAAGTTTGGAAGAGTGGTAGTGCTGTCAAGCTATTCTCTGCAATCATCGATGGCCACATGGAAATCTTTGAACAGCCATCCTCGAATGAGATTCAGGATGATCAAGATAGGCCAGTTCTTTCATCTTGGTCCGGCCTCTGCGTCGGAGTCGGCATGTATCTGGCCACGGTCCTTGGAATGAGCAACCGAGGGTTACCACCGGTAACTCAACTACACTATCATACCCTGAATATCCTGAAGCGTGACATGGAGAGGGGCTTACGATCTCTGGATAAGATGAGTCAGGAGGAGCAAGATTTGTGGCTTTGGAAGGCATTTACTGGGTCGCTGAGTCTCATGCATGCTCACTCACTCTCGTATAGTAAACAGTTGAGCGAACTGTTTTCGCAGTTTACTTCCTACCTACGGATATGGGCGGCGAGGTCGGGTGTCACGCGATGGGCAGAGGCTAGGATGGTATTAATGCGGACTGCTTGGCCTGTAAGCTCGAATCAAGATAGCCTAATGCTGTTACTGTGGGAGGTTTATACAGAAACGGGAAGCAAAACATAAGCACGAACTAGTATACGAAATTAGAAGAGCAATACATTCTCCAGAACTGACTTCACCGGTTCCTTGTCAGTGGGTCATCCGCTATCTTATCACAAGATATGTCGAAGAGGGAGCAAATCTAGATGCATCCAAGCTTGAGCCAATGCTCTCTGAACGATGATATTTTACTCTGATAAAAGAATCTTGTGATCGCGGCGAGGTAGTCAAGATTTCAAACCATATCCTGCGATCATTCCTACAACCACATCATGGCGGAGATCCAGGGCAACATGAGCCATCAACTCAAGATGTCAAGTGAACACGTACCGCAAAGCTGACAGTCTGTAAAGCCTGGTTTCCCTTGGCTTGAAATCTGTCTAGTACTAATTTCAATTCAAATCTTGTAACCGAAAGGGGCACAAATTGCAAGAGGAGCATCAAGAGTGTTCATTGTGATGTTGTCTATCGTGTGTTAAGACCCCATCAGCATTTTGAACTACTAAGCAAGGGCGAGCCGGCTTCCAAGGTAGTCGAGTGTTGACACGTACGATTTACTGTTTCCGGTCTCTTTGCTCTTCGATCAGCCTAGAGGGCACACGCGTTTAACTAAGAGCAACTAATGAGGCAAGAAGTCTACCGCGACGACATTAAGGAGTATTTATAAGTGACAAAAGATGGTTCCTTGCAAGCCTTGGAGTCACGATGATCTAAAGTGAAAATTCATTGACCAAGGTGTTGCACCTCTAGGTACATACGTACCCTAATATAAATTCCCATAGTAAGTGAGTTGAGAGCTCTCCAAAAGTGGTACTAGATACCTCAACAAAACTATACTATCACTACATCTTCTACATGTGATAATCTACAAAACCAAGCCGAGGGATCATATATTAGTCCTGTGACGCACGTTGCTATCACCAGCGCTACCCTGCGGTACTCCCAGTCTTTTCCTTCCACAGGCTGAAGGAGTAGCCCTACCGAGTACTGTACCTCTACGCGAGTGTACTTTTCAAAACCCTTTCCTGTATATAAAGGTAGGCATTTAATCTTGTTATCAACCATGTAGTTAAAGTCCATGTGCACCGGGCAGTCGAAGTAGATCGTAGTGGCCAGATTATTGATGAGGGTAGGGTCGCTGTTGATGATTGGTGAAATTGGCCCTCGTAGGTGTATCATGCCATTTTTTATCCCACCTGTCGGGTCATGGCGACTCGCGGGCGTGGATTTCGTTCCACAAATTTGAGCATGAAAAATAGTTGATGAATTATTGCAAGGCACTCGCGGGAACGATACTCCACCAGTTATCGCTGCCCAGGACCAGGATGGTGTGCCTTGATGAACCTGGCTCGGCTGTCTTGAACATTCCGTTAAGATGCCACCGCGATGACTTTCCTGAACATTATACCACGAAAGCCTCTGAAAGAGCGAAGAACGCCACAATCCAGCAAGGTACTTGGCCCCAGATGGCATTCGCTGCGAAGCCTCCTGTGCCAAGCCCGATAAGGCTGCAAGGCGATCGTCTGGGTTAGTCAACTTGAGCTTGGAATAATCCTCGATGATGTCCAACCAGTGAGAACTGTTAAGCCATGCGCCGGTACCATGCATAGTGCTTTTCCCCAAGTGTGCGGGCGGAGGGCAGCGGCCTACAACCGAATTTTCGTTCTCTTCATCTTCTTTGCAGGACCACACAAGACTCGCCGCTGAAAAATATAGAACCCTCGGCGATAGAAGTCGTTCCTGTAAGACCCAGCCCCTTGTCAATAACGGCCACCGACAAACGCCTTTCTCATGCTTTTCGTCTTCGCATTTGTTGATGTCCGCGGGAACTGCAAGCCAGCTGAAATGTTCATTTTCACGCGTTATCCCCGAATATTGGAGACAATCCTTGACCGATGCGAAACGAGCATGGGCTTCCCCGTCGCCAGGTTTATCCAAAATCCCATCAGAGCAGTCTGGGTTGGAGCTTGCTGCAACAGTGAGCCAGGAGTTACCGTAAACACTTTTCATACGGCCCGCTTCGTGAGCCCAATCATCCTGGCTGTTCTGGATAATACAGAGCGAGTCAATCCACACATACTCTATGCCTAATCGCCAGGCAAGGCGTATGGTATCTTGGTATAAGAGGGGCATATCTTCCCATACGATGCAGGCTAAATGGTTATCGATGTTTTGTTTGGTTGTGATCAAGGGCTGTTTGGATCCCCAGCAGTGGCTGAGACAGATGTAACGAGCGCAAACGCCTCCACGCTGTAGACGAACATCGTCAGGTCCGCGACCGACTTTGATCACTCTTGTTGGCAGCGGGGTAGGGTCCTTTCCATAACAATCATGCTCCAATGCGCATTTTTGCAATTCGCTAAAGGCCCATTCCAGCTTTTGGAAAGGGTATGGTTTAAAGAGACCCAAAGAACATGGGACGCCTTGAGTAAAGCCGTGCTATCAGCACACGTTCAGTTCGGCTTGGGAAGAACGTACCAGGACGCGAGTATATATAAAAGCATCTTTCGGCAAAGTAGTTATCTAAGAAGAGACGACGTCTGTTGACAGGATTTATATCCTTTGGAACATGAAGCTTCAAAACTAGACACTGTGGACTAGGGAAAAACAGTGCCTGGATCGATTCAAACCTGGGGTCTGGGCCGATCGCTCTGACAACCAGCTTTTGTAATTCCTTACACAGATCACAGCAATCGCAAGGACTAAATGGCAGCCGGAATCCTGGTATTGTCTGGCCTTCTTTACTTAGAAAGCGGGGCACCCAAACACGTTGTACATTTTCTGGGTGCTCGGATCGAGACATAAATGCTTTTGCGCATTTCTCGGTAGCAATGAAGTCTTGACGCTCCGACATTGAGAATAGAATAACAGCAAGAAGATTATGAAAGAATGGTAAATCAACAATAACATAGGCTCAACATTCGCAGCTTTTCAAATGGGTCTTCAGTGTTTTCAAGGTTTCAACTTAAGGATAGAGGAAAGCTGGAACTAATAACATTACTGGAACAGGTCCGACAACATGAATTATCGGTCGAAGTCTTTCAACTCCCGCGGTTGTGTCACGTGTGATCTAGGACTCTCAGCCTTTTATGGTAATTACGTACTTTGGTGTCGGTGAGACGAAGAGGAAATGACCGAAAGCACTACTAAACAAGGCATTATGTCAGGCAGCCTATATTCGATGGTGAAAAAGATAAACAAGGTCTCATTCGAGCATCACATGTATTGTTGCGGGTTGAGAAGAAACAAAAAAAGACCAAAAGAAAAATAAAAGCGAAGAAGATCTATACCGTATTATGATGATCTGATCCTGTAGGATGGTACATGAAAACCTGCTCACCACCACAGTAACTATCACAAACCTGGACATGTGTTATCAAATGGATGACTTTAATATAAGGATTAGTTCCTCAGAACATTGTTTTCATTACGGCTCGAAAATCGCAACAATCCTCTTTTCACGAAAAACATAGTCTGCTTTTGGGTACTTTATTCTAGAAAATTCTCTCCACACCCTTTGCCGTGGGTTTTTACAAGCGACAAATAGTACGATGCAGTAGCTATAATCTGCCAAGCGAGTAATCTACCAACGGAAGCTGTCTACTCCATTGCAAAATTGGTATACACCCTCCCCTCCCATCCCGAAAGTACAGGCCGTCCACCATCCTTCGGCCTTGCCTCATCCGTCGTACAAACAAGCAGCCTCACTTGATCAATCTCACACCCCAGAGCGGTAGAAATATCTGGACCAATCCTATCCTCCTGACTCATATTCATCACCACCAAAGCTCTCCTCCCACGTTCACTTTCCTTCACGAAACTAAACACAGACTCGTCTTCCAAGGCCACAAGCTTAAATGAACCAAACACAAAGACATCTTGGTGCCGTTTCCTGATTCTCAACATCGCCTTATAAAAACTCAGGATTGACCGTGGGTCTTTCGTTTGCTTTGCTGCGTTGATGGTGCAATAATCGTCGTGCACCCTCATCCAAGGCTGAGCGCCCGCTTGTGAAAATCCAGCATTTGGTGTATCATCCCATTGGAATGGGATTCGTGAATGATCGCGCGCCATGATTTGAAGACCATGCATCGTGTCCTTCACTCGTTGTTCGCTTCCTGATCTTACAGCCTCGTCGTAGAAATTCCTGCTCTCGATATCCTTGTACTCTTCAATTCCCCAGGATTGAGGCATATTCGTCATACCAATCTCCTGACCTTGATACAGGAAGAGAGTTCCTGTCATTGTCGTCTGCCAAAGTGCGATGGTCTTTGCAGATTTGAGCCACCACTCGGGCGTTGAAGCGTCACCGAAACGATCAACTGCTCGTCCATTATCGTGGTTCTCACAGAACACTGTAGTCCACGCATCTGTTCCCTCGATGAAGCTCTGCCATTTCTCCACAACTGCCTTCAACCTTGGCAGTGAGAACAGTTGGTAGATATACTTGTCCCCAAAACCATTGCCGTTTCCAAGTCTGATCATGGAAAACTCAAACACCATATCCAACTCCTTCGCAGCCGAAGATACGTAGGGTATAACCTGTGCAGGATCAGGTGTATTCGAAAGTTCACCGACAGATACAGCGTTGTAAGGCTTGAGTACTTTCTCATACATCTCATGGATGAACTCATGAATCCTTGGCCCGTTGCACCACATTTCTGGTGCTGGTTGATGAGGTGACGAAGGGTCCGTGATAGGCGCGTCGACAAAATCCCTCCTCTTGGAGTATTTGTTGACTGTGTCGATTCTGAACCCGTCGACGCCGCGATCCAACCAAAAGCGCATGGTGTCCTCATAAATAGCCTCGCGACATTCCTGATTATCCCAATTCAAATCAGGTTGATCTGACGCGTACAGATGCAGGTAGTACTCTTGGGTATGCTCATCCCACGTCCATGTCGAAGAAGCGAAATATCCTCTCCAATTCGTAGGAGGTTGTCTCACGCCATTTTCGTCATAACGGGCTGGTTTCCAGATATACCAATCCCTCTTCGCGTTATCGCGCGACGATCTCGATTCTTTGAACCATCGATGCTCGGATGATGTGTGATTGACAACGAGATCAAGAATGACCTTTAACCCCCGTCTATGACACTCTGCGACGAGAATATCGACGTCCTCCACACTTCCATAGGGTTCGTAAATCTTTTGATAATCGGATACGTCGTAGCCCATATCGCTTTGTGGACTTTCAAAAATGGGAGAAACCCATACGACGTCGATGCCCAAATCGTGAAGATAATCGAGCTTGGAAATAAGACCGGGCAAGTCGCCCCAGCCGTCGCCGTTGGAATCTTTGAAGCTTGCGGGATAGACTTGGTAGAATGATGCGGCTTTCCACCAAGGGTGTTTACCGACGTAGCGGTTTTGGTCGTCCCAGATTACCGATCCCATGATGATGCAGGTAATTAATTATTGAATGAAAGGTGAGGGGAAAGAGAAGAGGAAATGAGAGAAGACGGGAATTGATGAGACAAGATGAAAATTCAATGAGGGGAATGAGTTGTTTATCCGTCGCAGTCTCATCGGCGGCCAAATGTGGCGACCCGTGCAACCCCATCAAAAAGGCATATCTCGGAGTTTCCACTGCGTTGCACAAACTTTTTATTCCCTGTCAGCAACAGGAGGCTACGACGATGTCATTCCACAAGGCGGAAGCTCCGTTGCTAGTAGTCACTATTCATCATCAAGCGGCGGAGTTGCTCGGCCCCCCGCTCGTCGGCTCACCTGACCAATGCTAGCACGTAAACTAGAACGGACACTCCGCAGCTGAGTCGGAGTCTCCTGTCAAAAGAATCATCTCGGCAAGATTCTCCCTGCACTTGCACCCCACACCTTCCCCGGATTCTTCTTCCTTCCCCATACGTTGTGTCGAGAAGTATGTTTGCTTGCCTCTTCATGCAATATTTGTATTGAACTAGCCTTTTGTCCGGTTGGGCTCGGCGTTGGTGTATATAAAGAGACAGATTCCTACTTCTTATCCACCGCCTCATTCACAACATCACTCTTCAATTCCTCTCATCCGATCGTTTCACAATGGCTGATCCCAAGACACCCCCTGCGCAACATGATGAGTCTCCCACAGCAGAGATGCTCGCTTCAGACGCCAGAGTCGCCGCGGAGGCAGAACACCACATGACCCTATGGCAAGCCGTCAAGACATATCCCAAAGCCATAGGCTGGTCCGTCCTGCTATCCACCACCCTTATCATGGAAGGGTACGACCTTGCTCTGCTGGGTAACCTCTACGCATCGCCCGTTTTCAACCAGAAGTTCGGCGAGTATAATGCCGAAAAAGATAAATATGCTGTCTCGGCAGCGTGGCAATCTGGACTCTCCAACGGTGCACGCGCAGGCGAGATCATAGGCCTAATCCTCGCCGGATGGGCGTCTGATCGATACGGCTACAAAATGACAACCGTCGGAGCCCTCGTTCTCATGATCGCCTTCGTCTTCGTCCTCTTTTTCGCACCCAACGTCAAGATCCTTGTTCTGGGAGAAGTTCTTTGTGGTAAGTTCGGCCACTTATGCAAGCTGTGCCGCGCTGACGTTATAGGTATTCCTTGGGGTGCATTCCAATCCGTCACACCTGCATATGCGTCCGAAGTAGCACCGGTTGTGCTCCGACCGTATCTTACGACTTTTATTAACATGTGTTGGGTTATTGGGCAGTTCTTTGCTGCTGCTGTTAATAAGGGTTCTGTTGGGCGGGGGGATGAGTGGGCTTATCGGATCCCTTTTGGTGTGCAGTGGGTTTGGCCTGTGCCTATTCTAGCAGGTGTCATATTTGCTCCCGAGTAAGTAATCAACCCTCCGTTGCAGGATATATTAACTGACATCTAAGATCTCCTTGGTGGCATGTTCGAAAGGGCAATCGCGCCGCCGCAAAGAAATCCCTTCTCCGTCTCACATCACCCAACCAACCGAACTTCAACGCCGACGATACCATCGCCATGATCGAACATACAAATGAGATGGAAAAGAACTTGAAGGAGGGCACTAGTTACAGAGACTGCTTCAAGGGTATCGATCTGCGACGAACAGAAATTGTCGTGGGTATCTGGCTCGTCCAAACTCTCGGCGGTCAAAACCTCATGGGCTATTTCTCATATTTCTTGACACAAGCAGGCATGGACGCGAGTAACTCATTCTCACTATCCATGGCACAGTACGCTCTCGGAATGGTTGGAACATTCGGCTCTTGGTTTCTCATGGCCAAGGTTGGTCGACGAACCATTCATTTCACCGGTCTCTGCACCCAACTCCTCATCCTCATAATCGTCGGCTCCCTCTCATTCTCCTCCAACAACGGATCAGTCTGGGCCATTGGCGCAATGCTAATCGTCTTTACCTTCGTCTACGATTTCACCGTCGGACCAGTTACCTATTCGCTCATCTCCGAACTCTCATCAACGCGTCTTAAAGCAAAGACTATCGTCATGGCTCGTGCGGCGTATAATGCTAGCAATATTTTCGTCAATGTCATGACGAATTATCAGTTATCTTCGACGGCTTGGAATTGGGGTGCTCGCACAGCTTATTTTTGGGCGGGTACTTGTTTGATCTCTGCGGTTTGGGTGTATTTCAGATTGCCTGAGCCCAGAGGTCGGACTTATGCTGAGTTGGATGTTTTGTTTGAACGCAAGGTGTCGGCTAGGAAGTTTGCTTCGACCAAGATTGATCCTTATTCTGATCATGTCGCGTCTGGAAAGAATATGGCAGTTGAGAAGGAGATGCAGTAGATGGTTATCGGCCAGCGACCGGGACATGGAGAGAATTATGTACAAGTAGCGTGAACAGTTAATAATTATGTTTATTATGGACTTTGCCTCGGTATCACATCACCGTGAAGTCTAGGCAAGACCTGCTGAATATGCTTCTCCAACAAAGGCTGATACGTAGAAATCCCACCGGGCAATTTAGTAATAAGATCCCGAATATACATCAAATCATCCTCAGGCGAACTGCCCATCGCCAAACCCTGCGGAATTGAAGACGCGACAGGTACACGCGCCAAAACATCTACCACAGCAGAAACAATATCGTACAGTTTCTCCGTAACGCCTATACCATGGATTTTAATACTGTCAATTGACAGATCTCTTGTTGAGAGCATCAGGTCCTTTGCGACGACTAGAGGGTATTGATACGTTAGACTGTGTTGATGCGCGTTTTCGCTGAGATGGCCAAGGTGAAGACGCAGTTTCCAGACAATCATGCGTAGCCAGAGCTGTGTTATTCGCAAATTCGCTTTTTGGGTTTCGTGCAGTTGGGTATCTGGTTTGATAGCTGTATTAACAGCTGTCTCGACGTAATCAAGCGATGAGAGCGATGGTGTTATCGCGAATCGTTCCTGGTTATGTAGTGCGACAAAGGACGTGTCAATTGGTCTGAAAAGAGCAGACAAACTCCAAAAGCCAGATAATGAAGGGTCATTCATGTCGATTTCTGGCGCTTCATCCGTGATTTGCAACGTAATCGGTCGTCGATACCGTATCGCGTGTGAGCGTTCAGATACAACCAATACCCAGAACAATCGATCCGCCAATGCCTTGTCTGCATGACTCATATCATCCAATCTCAGCAAACAAAACAAAGTCGTAGCTTGTCGTAGGAATAAAAATGTCTGGCTGTGATGTGACAAACGCGCTTGACACGCGTAGAGAAAGAATGCCAGTAGACATTGATTCAGACTGGGTCTTGGGATCGATTGATGCACAGCGACGACTTGGTCAACAATCATGGATCCATATGTCGCATTATTCTCAGCGATGAGACCTTGTGAAAGTAGACTTTCAGGTTCTTCAGTTTGAAGCAGAACCTGCGCGCACATAGCCACAAGAACAGAGTACGCCTCCAACCTCCCCTCGACAGTTACTCTTAACTGCTGCACATAGTCGCGTGTAAGAATAGGTATTGTAGGATACAATCTCGCAAAAAAGCGCTCGATGCAATGATCTAGCACTTGATCCGGCACAAGCTCAGACAATTTGCTCAAAGCATCCTGTGTTGTGTTTGGTGAAGTTGGATACGCGTACTGATAAACAGGTTGAATAAAAGTCGGCGAGCCAGTTTGTCCGATACAGCGATCCGCAAGACCTGCATCCACACAGCGTCTACAAGGCCTGTACTCATTACAACCCCGACGGAGAGTTTTGCAGCGCTGACAAGCTCTCGGTACTTGGGTTCGTTTGGCCGGAGGATTATCGGCCATGATTCGTGCACTGATAACACACGTGCGGGTATGAACGGGGGAGATAGAAACGAGGCTGTGTTTATCGTAGGATAGATTGCGATAATCGCGCAACGTGGGCACTCCAGAATAAGGTGGAGACAAATATCGGCCAGATGAGGAAACGGGATCCTTGGGATAAGGTAACAGAAAGATAACAGAAATGTCAAGTTGGTCCGATATGATGTCAGCGAATCAAACACCTCCGATGCGGGATTGAGTTTTTTTCGCTGGAGAGGCTGGTAAGAATTGGCATCAAATAAATGTCTTGGTACCCCGCTTGAAGAACCAACAGGTTGGTCTAGTTGAGTCATGTGATGTGCCTCTACCCTGAACCAACATGAAGTTCAAGACTTCCAAGCAACAAATGCAGAAGGTGATATCTGCAATAAACCTGGGGTTTTTCAGCTGTGAACTTGCGGTGAGACGAATATCACTGCGGCTCAACATTTTAATGCAAACATGATCCAACATATCCTTGCAGATCACTCAGAGTCTTACCGTCGTACGTAACTAGTACACGACCTAAACGGCCCAAGCTCCTGGGCATTTTACACTTCCGCTAACGGGCGCAACCAGTGAACTTCAGCCCCCCCGGTACTCGTTGGCTACTACTAGCCGGGATACTCTAAATCGACGTTGGTCGTATCTCTTGGCTGTACCACTGCCACGGTACATGGATCGCTTGAATAATGATAGGGTAACAGTTTGTCGATCTGCTGATCGCCTACCCATTATCGTGAGCAAAACTATAAGTACCGATGTCTTTCCTCATGGATGAACTGTAGCTGTCTCTTCCCCAGCCATCTCCCCTCCCCCTCTTGGCCCATCATGTTCTCCAAGTCCCTGCTCGCTCTTACCCTGGCTGGCTCTGCCATCGCATCTCCCGTCCCAACACCCCAAATAATCCCCCGAGATGTCGGCAACTTTGAATGCTTCAACGCCAGCCTGCCCAACATCACCATCTTCGCAACAGGCGGTACAATCGCCGGCGAAGCAGGATCCGCCGACCAGACAACAGGCTATCAAGCCGGTGCCCTCGGCATCAAAGCTTTAATCGACGCTGTTCCGCAACTATGCAACGTCTCCAACGTTCAAGGCGTGCAGATTGCCAATGTCGATAGTGGAGATGTTAATTCTACTATCTTGACTACCCTTGCGCATCGCATCCAGGCTGATTTGGATAATGATGAGATTCAGGGTGTTGTCGTTACTCATGGTACTGATACCCTTGAAGAGTCTTCTTTCTTTTTGGATCTTACTGTCAAGAGTGAGAAACCTGTTGTCATGGTTGGATCGATGCGTCCTGCTACGGCTATCAGTGCTGATGGACCTATTAATTTGTTGTCGGCTGTGAGATTGGCTGGTAGCAAGAGTGCCATGGGTCGTGGCGCTATGATCGTTCTGAACGATAAGATCGCTTCTGCGCGGTACACTATCAAATCTCACGCCAACTCTGTCCAGACATTTATCGCTGAAGACCAAGGTTACCTGGGCGCATTTGAGAACATCCAGCCTGTTTTCTGGTATCCCGCCTCTCGACCTTTGGGCCACCACTACTTCAACATCAGCTCCAGCTCACCTGACAAGGCCCTCCCTAAGGTCGATGTTTTGTACGGTCATCAAGAAGCCGACCCTGAAATTTTCCAAGCTGCCATCGATGGCGGCGCTGAGGGAATTGTGCTCGCTGGTCTTGGCGCTGGTGGTTGGCCCGAGGAGGCTGCGACCGAAATCAAGAAAGTGCTGGATAACTCCACCCTTCCCGTCGTCGTGAGCAGGAGAACTGCATGGGGCTATGTCGGAGAGCGACCCTTCGGTATCGGCGCAGGATATTTGAATCCTTCCAAGGCGAGAATTCAGCTGCAGCTTGCTATTGAGAAGGGATTGTCGACGAAGGAGATTCAGGATATTTTTGAGTACGTTTAACGTGTAGAAATACGATATTCTAGAATTATGCCAAATTGAGACTAGTTCCAAATGGTCAGTGCGTGCACAGTGACTAAAATCCCGATGTTGGTGGAGACGCAGCTCGGCAACCAAATTCGTTGTTTTGTTCTTTCCCAAATTCATTCACTAGCACTTGAAACACATTCACCACCAACAGGCAGCAGGCAGCATCGCACTTTCCTCACTTCATTTCTCCGCACCTTCCCTTAATTCATTTCTTTCGCATTTCACACGTCTCTCGTGCCCCGCATGGATCAACTTTCTCTTTCTGACAAACCCGGCTTCAGCTTCGCTGTGCCCGCTGAGCAACCCAACTTCACATTCGCGGTACCCTCAGCATGCAAAATGAAACAACAAGAGTCGCATCCTCATCTGCAGCTACTCGGCGACAACTCTCATACCGCTGAAGCGACAGGCTCGATTCCTATTTTCCGTCCTCGTCTTCTTGCACCCGCTCAATCCGGTCTGTTGGGGTGCGACATCTCGAGAACGCCTATTGATCGCGAGGAGTTGCTCAAGTCTCGCCTTTTTTACAATGTCGCTGATCCGACGAGTACTTTTATTTGCGGAAGTCAGGGCTCGGGAAAAAGTCACACGCTCAGCAGCATCCTCGAGAACTGTCTCATCCCGTGCAAGGCGAATTATTTGCCGCGCCCGTTGGCCGGACTTGTTTTTCATTACGATACTTTCATTTCGGACACGGGCGGTATGCCCTGTGAAGCGGCTTATCTCTCAAGCGATCCAGCAGTGAGCGTGCGCGTGCTCTGCGCTCCGTCAAACATCGGTAACATTAAGGTGTGTCTTTTTCCTCTGCTCATTTGATCAAGCTGACTCCTGCAGCGCATCTACGCCGGACTTCCCAACGTCACAGTCCAACCCCTCCGCATCGACCAACGTGATCTGAACACCAGTCGTATGCTCGATCTCATGGCGGCAAACTCCATCAAGGGAGGCAGCTTGCCGCTCTATCTCCACGTCATCCAGCGAATTCTTCGCGACATGCGAATCGCCCAGCAGAAAACGAACTCGGGATTCGACTACAAGACTTTCAAGCGTCTCGTTGATCAGGAGGATCTCAAGGAGGGCCAGATTGTGCCTCTTCAGCAGCGCCTTGACACTTTGGAGAGTTTTATGGACCCCGCGCAGACTTCTGCGACAGGTAAGATTCCAAAGGTCAAAGCTGGTATTGAGTGGAAGCTCAAGGTAAGTAGTCTCTACAGGCTCATGCGAATGCTCATACTGACAATTCAATCAGGCTGGTCAACTCACCATCGTCGACCTTTCTTGCCCCTGCGTCACCGCCGAAGCCGCGTGCTCACTGTTCAACATCTGTCTCAGCATATTCCTGGAGCAGGACTCGAAGGACTCGAAAATCGGCCGAATCGTCGCCCTCGATGAAGCCCACAAGTACATGAACGACAGCTCCGACAGCCAAACCCTCACCGAGTCTCTGCTTTCCGTCATCCGTCTCCAGCGCCATCTCGGAACACGAGTCGTTCTATCCACCCAGGAACCAACCATCTCCCCCAAACTCCTCGACCTGTGCTCCACGGTAATCGTGCACCGCTTCACATCACCCGCATGGTTCATCGTTCTGCGCAAGCATTTGGCAGGCGTATCCCGCGACGACTCCGACGCCAAGGCGTACTGTGAGAATCTCTTTTCTCAGATCGTCGAGTTGAAGACTGGTGAGGCGCTTCTCTTTTGCCCGAGTGCGTTGGTTACTACTGGTATAACCGGGCATGGGAAACTGGGGAATGGCGCGATGAAGATTAGGGTTAGGCAGAGGGTTACTGAAGATGGTGGAAAGAGTATCATGGCGGACTGAACGTTGGATTTGTGATGGTATGGCATTGCGGGGTGTGTGATTGATTTGTGGAATTTGCTATCGTTCTGATTTGTGAGGAATATGGCGCTTGGGGAGTCTGGATGAAGCATTAAGTGTGGACGTTCATGTGTTAGATGGTTATGAACGAGTACTGTTGGCCGGGTATGGTCTGGATTTGGAACATGCTCACGGTACTTATAATGAATAATTGCTTGTATGTTGTTTTCATGGAGCTGGACTTTGACACCCGGCTTTTGAGTGAACCTGGCAGAAACGAAATTCTTTTTTCTGGAATCACCATCTTGTCAGTTTTAAGTCGCCCTCGAAACTTCATTCTTATCTATCCTCGCTCGGAGAGCAGGTCAGATCCGACCCTCCGAATACTAGAGACTGCCAGATAGCCGGTCAGTTAGATCCAGATTCCTTTGAGGAGATACTGACGAATTTTAGCACCGCCGGTAGATACCCTACAGCTAAACTACCTTATGCAAGCCTATGCATGTTTATGCAAGCGCTCCATGTGGGTGGAGAGGTGGGTCACCTATTGAGTCAGACTTTATCCCCACATCATACCGGGGCGAATCAGTGAAATGGCTGGCAGAGGCTTACAGTTGTTGTCTTCGTTACTAGTTCTCATCCCAGTCACTGTCTTTATCAATTTGCTTCACTTATACTAATGCCTGGCGCCGTGGACTTTCTTCTTTGTAAGTTACGATTGTTAGCAAGGTCCTTTGTTAATTTAAATAGATCGCCAGTGTTTCTATAACAACATTGATTACAGTGTCTGTTCTCTGTGTGCTTAGCTGGCGACAACGGCTCAAATCACGGAGTAGCTTGGTCACTAACTCTATTCTGACGTTGTTTTGGGTAGCTGTGTTTGGCATTATCCTCGCGCGACTCAATCACGTCATCTTTAAACAATTTCACGGAAGCTCTACGACTATTCTGTGCAAGCGCATCCTGGCATCCCGTGTATCCACAGCGTGCCAGATATACTAGAGTTGATCCAAACTCGTAGCGAATCGAGGAAAGCCAGTCGAAAACCTGCACTCTTTGATCCAATCGCAGGAGGCTGCCTTTTGCCTGGGACACTTCAATCGTACGCTGCGTTGGACCCATGATTGATATGATAGCCTTTTTGATAGACTCGAAATCAGCAGTTGGCTGAGAGGTCCCGACAACAATGTTCTTGGTGTCTAAATCGGCGATCCTTGATGTGGCAACCTCTAGTTGAGTGGACAGACCGCCTACCATTGCTTTTAGATCTTGCATGCGTGTCGATGTGTCATGAAGAATCTCCATGCTCATTTTTTGAGCTGTCCACTCGACCTCTGCCTGCTTGGACCTCGCTTTTTTCAAAGCATCTTCGATTTCCTTTGCCGGCTCTAATGTCCGTTTTATAAATCGTTTCCCCGGTTTACTTGAGAAGTATGTGCAAGAGACTCCCAAGAAGCTAAGAACGGCTGCGTGTAGAGACACTAGTGAGGCTTTTAGATGCTCTGTTGATAGGTTAGTGTCCTTCAGATAGACTACTTCGAAAATGGCACATCTCGCGATTGTGGTGGTGACCTCCTCAACACCATCTATCATGGCTGCAAATGTAGTAGTATCATGAATGCTGGTCTTTGTAGCTGGTTAAGGGTAGAGCTTCTATAAGCGCATTGTGATAACGAACCTGAAGAAGAATCTTGATCACTGCCCATGGGACTGAAGCATATTGTGGAGCAAACCCCACTGCCGCATCTCCGAGCGCCTTGAATTCATCCACACATTTGATTATCTTCTCTAGAACGTCGCGAATGATGATAATATCGCCCCTTTTCTTAGTGTTTCCCCACTGCTTTCGCACACAAAGATCTCTTTGCACACGAGCTTCATATGATAATAGTTCGAGGGCTTGTAGCTTGTTGATTCTCTCGGCAGAAAACAGCTCTCGAACCTCAGGTTTAAGCGATGCCACTGCTTCTGACCAAAGGTCCTCAGATTGGCTTGGTGGAATATCAATCGCTAGTTCAGATTCCAAATGTGAGCCAATAATACCTATAGATAGAATCAGTCAAGTCCCCGACGTTGCAAGACAGTTTCATCCGTTTCGGTCTATTTGGTGAGCCTTTCGTTGAAGGTCGAGCCAAATTGAGAGCTACGCGAGGTTCGTGTGGAATACCCCTCACTAGAGCCTTATTTATTCACGCCTGAAGTTGGGCTTACGGTTAGGTGACTTGGAAACCACGTCAGCCTACAACCTCTTCTTAATGACACAGCCCCAGGGACAGGGCTCTGCGGCTGGATTTTAGCGTGAAATGATCTATTACTCTGTCATCCTTTTCCAGCGTTCCTATTGACTGAGCTCTTACGGAGTATTTTCTCCGCGAGGCTAGACTTGTTTCCTCCCTCCTCAATATAGTAAATAACAAAGCATAGCCACTTTGAAAGTCTTGCGCTTTCGTGTATCAATATCATGCAAGAGTGCCTAGCGCCAGATATCTTTCATTCCCAATCCCCCCATTCTAGAAACCTTCGCTCTAGCACATTTCTACACTACTTACCGTCGGGGATCTTAACATGGCGCCACGTACGATACAAGCAGCATGCGATCGTTTTCGCAGTGAAGTCTCACCAGAAGACGCCAAACTCATTGAAGCAACTACTAACATTGACGATGTTAAGTTGGCTCTTGGTCAAGTACAACATCACCTTGCTGCGCGACGCCAACTTCGCAACATGAGTCGTATGAAGCCGTTCCTTGATGCTACCGAGCGGTATTTCAAGGTGCTTGAAACTGCTGTTAATGGAACATCATATCTTTCTTATCTTTGGGTACAGTCTCCTACCTGGGCCTAGCAGTCCAAGGCACATCTTCTTTTACTGACTCTCTAGGGGCCCATTAAGACCATCTTTTTAGTCAACACCTCTGTTCTAACTTGACTTGTAACCTTTTCTTTTTTGAGATTAATCATACTACAGGCTGTGCAAGTTCACCTTGACGCCTTGGACAAGGTCCTCTCTGTTTATAACCAGATTGGCCTCCAGATGCCACAATTCTCACGCTTTGCCGAAACATTCCCCAACGATAGCTCATTCCAAGAGCTCTTGGGCTCTTTATTTGAGGATGTGCTGGAGTTTCATAGAAGCGCGTACGCTATAATTCGGAAATCAGGTAAGTGTACCTATTGATATTTTTGGAATATGTACTGATTGCATGTTGCAGGCTGGAAAACATTGTTCAAATTCTCCTGGGGTACATTTGAGAATAGATTTAGAAACTTGCTGGAAAACATAGCCAGCGTCAGCGGTGTCTTAACGTTGACGTTGATGATGATGAGAAGGAGGGGAGAGAGTCGGACTGCTAGAGGCTTGGAAAGAGGATAGCTACGGGTGGAGCGTGTAAGCTTGTTATTTGGACTTGTCAAGAACTCTAAGTCTATTGTTATAGGGAATTGCGTGAATCAATAGATACTACTCTATGACCGTAGCTAAGGATTGGGCTATGTGAACCGCTATTTAATGTCAGTCTTAGTCGGGACACCCTCCACTGTCTCACGAGTCTGGCCCACAGCAGCTAGTTGCTCCTCAGCAATTCTATCCTTCTCCTTGTCCTCAGTCTCTAGCGCAACATTCTTGAAGAAAAACATCATTAAAAGAAGCGGAATAGAGAGAGACAATGACCCAATAGCCAGTGTCTGTTGCGTCGTTCGGTAGCTCAGATTGATAGCGTCTCGGATCTCAGAACCGGGTTCGTAGGCTTGAGCGACCACAATAGACCTGAAGATGGCAGTCGAGTTAGCCTTTGCTGCTTCGGGTAGATTTGCCTGGAGTCTTCGAGGGAGAAGGGTGTTCCAGAGAGCTCCTCCAATACTGGAAAACAGTTAGTCTAGGGTTCCGACACTAGTCCCGAGTATACGTACCTGTTGCCAACGTTGGCACCAAATCCAGACGATGAAAGAAACATTGCCGTTGCGATACCGATCTCATGGTCGGGGACCGCAGCTTGAAGCGCGACTTGCAACGGCACTTGAGCAAAACCGCGACCGAGACCAAGCAGAGTTTGGCCTGTAGTCAAGGCAGCTTCGTTTGCAACTCGGGCCCCTTCGATGTTGGTGAAATAGATTGGGAGGCCGTTTGCCAGAGCAACCATGATGAAGCCCAAGATGATGAACGGCTTAGTATGTTTTACGAATCGGATAGCGAGACCAATCACAAGACCACCGAGATTGAGAGCGACCCTTCGGGCGTTACTGTACCGATTGTTAGCGACGGTGATGATTTCAAGTTTGCAGACTTACTCGATTCTGACGGCGTGACCGGGCGAATATCCACCGGCTACCTGCAGGAAACTTGGTGCGAAAGTCCGGTATGTCGAGTCGGACATCGCAATCAAGCACACCGAAGCGCAAGCAAGAATGACATTGCGGTTCTTAATCATGCGGAAAGGAACAATAGGCTTCTTAGCATATTTTCCATCCCAGATTAAGAAGACAACAAACGTCAAGACTCCAACAACCAGAAGTACAATCGAAGAGGGCTCCGACCACCGTTCTGTGTTCCTCCTGCCTGTGATAGACAAGGGAAGAAGAGTCATAGCGAGACCACCAAGCAAGAGGAACGCGCCAACCATGTCCAACTGTACATAAAGGACTTGCTTGATTTGTACCAGCAAAGATGCACCCTCGGGTATTTCGGAAGCAGCTCGCAGAGAAGTGCGCTTCTGCTCAATACCCTTCTTGCGAGCTCTCATCTTCATGAAGATCATGATGGCGATAGTGGGCAAGGCACAGAAGGGCATTATGGCAGCCCACATGCCGAAACCCCAGCGCCATGAGGAATTGAGGAGCATGTGCTCACCGAGGTATGTGCCAGCGTATAATGTCGGGATGGCTGCTAGAGATTCTGGGAGTGTGAATAGAAAGCCTCGGTTGATGAGGGATGTCACTTCAGCGATGAAGATTTGCTCGGTTATAGTCCACCATGTGTCGCCGAATGACTCGAAAATGCCACCGGCCAGATACGTCTCCACGTTACGGCAGGCAGCGTAGAGCACGTTTGCTAAAGCCATGCTGATTGCGGCACCAGCGAATCCTTGCGGACGTCCTACGTGCTTCACAAGTGTAAGCCTCGGTGTATACATAAATTTCGCAGCCTTTTTCTACTTACATCTGCCACCTTTGCCATTAGAGGGTAACCAACAATACGAACAATGCCATGGATGATGTTCGCCGTTGCAATGAGCGAATGACCTTGGAAGTGGCTTGTAGCGTAGGGATCGTAAACACCGGCGGAAGAGGCGGCGAAGACCATGCAGAAGTTCATGACGAACAAACTTAGAAAGTCAGTATACTGGATGTGCAATTGGAAAATGGTGGCATACCCGCCAAAAGCAACCATGAGAGGGGATTTGGTCCAAAGCTTACGAATAGCCTCGGTTGGAGTTGGTGCGACTTCATGTTGCTGAATCTCGGCATCAACAGCACTCTTCTCAGTATTAGTTGTGCTTCTCTCGTTGTCAGCCGGAACGGACTGCCTCGCAGGCGTGATTTCACTGTGCACGCCAGACATTATGGTAAACGGAATGCGCGATAAAGTTGATTGAAATTTCTGCTGCGGTCTTGCGCTTTTAAGTACATCTTGGTTATCCCACGCCAAGCCCGATCACCATACGACAATGAGTTTGACCAGTACTATAGACGGACTAGAGGAAGCTTGGCAACTGAGGAGACCCTGTCGTTTTCAGGTGGTGATCTAAGATTATCTTATCTGATTATCTGATTTGCTCTGATAGCTCACTAAGAAAATTAGGTTGTGGGGGTTGGCTTCGGCAAGTTCGGGGTGACGCGGAGTTGGAAGCTCGTTCCAGCATGTGGTCCGATAGCGGAGTGGGATACAGGGCTGCAACACGGAATTCCAACAATTATTAACGGAACGATTCCATCCTTCTTCCTCACCTTGAACCCCGGATTCTATAACCGTCTCCGCCGGGATAAAGATCACATTCAATCCAGCGTTGGTCCCCATATGCAGCAAGATCCCACCTTGGATACTCCATTGCGCCCCATCATCCACCTTGCCATCCCGACCATGTTTGGTAAGGGTCCGTAGACTAGCGCTTACAGTTTCTCAGGATAGACTTACTAATGTGGTGAGCATATTGTCCCTTGAAAAGTCTTCCAAGGTCGGGTCGGCGAAGGTAGCTAGAAAGGGTCAGAGACCTGTGACTTAAACAGAATATGGGGTGAGCAGGAATGCAAGTTTAATCGCGAGCAGCCGTTGAGACTGTTGAATGGATGTGAAATTGCATCGAGGCCTGGCTTACCATATGGAATGCAGGTGTTGTGCTGTAACCAACAGGCAAGACATCGTGAGCCAGGCCGAATTAAGTAACCCCCGAACTAAAAGATCGGGGAAAGATGCGTTATACATTATGAGTTTCACTATAGGATGTACCTCTTCCAGGGAATTCAATAAGTCAGGCCTAGAATGCTGAAGCACCTACTTACTGCCCATGTGATAGGAGGGCGCTAATATGTAGCAGAGGGCGTTTAAGAGTCATATTTTCAGCTATAATGGATGGTCAGACAACGTAATATACAGAAGGCGCACGTTGGATAGGTGGATAGGTTGCTGGTACGACCTAATAATATTCGCTTCTGGAAGGAGCCCATTGAGCAGAACATGGAACAATCACTACGCATATTCTTAGCGCGGCCACAGCATTTACTGACTTCGAGTATTAATAACTAGCTAGAGTTACCGGTGTGACTGGCGTATGTGATTAGTGTACTTGCGATACTGCCTACACCATCTGGCCATATGGCTTTGGAAACTCTACGATCCTGTGAAGGGCTGGGATGCGTTCTGAAGTACCTAAGCGAAATCGATATCATCAAGCTGTGTTTACTAACTAACATATAAAGCCTATTTACAGAACTTGGCAGCAATCGCAGTCAGACCCTGAGCAACAGTCTTAATGGACTCTACCTCGACCCATTCCTTCTTAGAGTGTAATCCATCTCCCTTCGGTCCCCACAATAGCGCCGGGATGCCTGCATCAGCCAACAAAGCGCAATCAGTCCAGTAAGGTGCCGCTTTGAAAGGCAACTTTTCTCCGGTCGTAGACTCAAGAGTTTCATCCACGAGCCGGGAAAATTCATGGTCGGTTGAGAGCTCAAAGGGGGATCGATCAAACGTCGCTTTAATGTCGTATTTGAACTTTGGCATGGACTTTGCAATTCGCTCCAAGATTTCGACAAGCTCTTCTTCAATGCTCGCGGGTGTTTCCCCTGGTACTGTACGTCGCTCAATGGTGATTGTGCAGATTGCTGGGTACGACGAAATTTCTTCACCTCCTTTGATGGTCGAGGCATGTACGGAAGGGCTGCCAGCGTAACCACTCTTTCTGATCGCAAGGCGATCAGCATAGCGGTCCAATTCAGCCAGGAAATGCCCAGCCTTGGAGATCGCATCGACACCCATATCCGGGCGGGAGCCATGATACGCAACGCCATGAATATTGACCTCAAACCACACAAAGCCTCGATGAGCGTGGATGATCTCAAGGTTTGTCGGCTCGTTAACAACAGCAGCATCGGCCGTCCATCCAGCGCGCAGTATGTCCTCCGTTCCGATGCTCGTATCTTCTTCATCTGCCACCCCCGCAAATATAACATTACCCCTAAGGTTGAGTTTTTTCGCATTGACCAAAGCCACCATAGCCGCTGCTAGTCCACACTTCATGTCTGCGGCGCCACGGCCGTAAAGCTTCCCATCTTCGATTTTTCCGCTCAGGGGCTCACCCTCGTAGCCAAGCAACGTGACTGTGTCGAGATGGCCATTGAACATGAGATTTTTGCCCCCGCCTGATCCGCGAGCTACACCAATGACTGAAGGTCGGCCTTTGGTAGGTTCAATCAAATGGACCTCGATATCACGGCTTCGGAGCCACGACGCGACATAAGTCGCAATCTCAGTTTCTCCAGGACCGCCGACGCTACCAAGGGTCGGACTCGCGGAGTTGATCTGGACGAGTTTTTGCGTCAGCGCCACAGGACAGTCGCCCATATCAGTACGTGGGCGCTCCATCGGATGACTGGTGAAGAGAAGGTTTAAAGGTAACTTTTTTGATTGTCCACGGTGTTATGTGCAAAAGAATGTATGTTGAAAGAAAACATGAAGACCGATCTGCCAGCTCAGAAGCATTTTAAAGCCTGTTGTTTTTATTGCGCCCTTATTATTTGTACTACAATTTATATGGATCGTGCGCCCTCTCGGGACTTACCCCTCGGAAAAACTCAAATAACACTGTTGGGCGGTTGAAAGTCGAATGTTATAGCAAACTCTCTTCTACAGGGCTGAAGTCGTTATAGACAATTTGGGTCAACTCTGAGTAGAGATTGAATGTTGATATCATGAACAACATTATGTCCATAGGGTTGATAACATGGAGAATTCAGTAAAGCCATGAGGCTGGCCCGTTCATCTGACTAAAACGTTGAATCGGAATAAAAGGTCAGCAGCGAATGGCAATTGTCATCTACGCAAGGGAGTCTTCTCAAGACAATCCAGACCACTACTGCAAGGGAGAAACTGGAAATCTGGACTTTAGATCGGCCTTTGCCCTACAGATGGCGACTGGAGTGGCTGGCTGGACCTCGTTGTAAATCGATTCATGATGGTTGCCCTACAGATGGCGACAGAACTAGCTGGCTAGACCTCATCTTAAATCGATCCACATTGATTGACTATACATTCCTCCGCTGCTAAACACATTCTTTCGGGAATAAATCTTGGATTAAATGCAACCGGTCCCTCCCTCCAGATTGCGTCGTAAATACACCGATTCAAGCTTCAACCATGAAGTGGCATCTCTTTCTCGCCCTTGGTGGTCACGCTCGAGCAATTGCTGGTTTGCAGCCCTTCGGGGAACCTCAATTGAACGATGGAGTCGTCTGCTACACGTACCTTTCGACATATCTCGTCGCTATAGCTGCCCAGACTGCTGAGCCAGATTTTCCATCATTGCCGAGCTTCCCAACGACGCGAGGAAGTGTCCCACCTTATTTCTCCAATCGATCCACTTCGGTGCCTCCATCAGCCGTAACAGAGGCTTCTGAGATCAATGACAACCCCGCGACCCTCATTGATCTCACTACCTCTAACTTTGCCATCCCGACAGACGAGGAAGAAGAGCCAGTAGCCACAGCTACTGACTCCGGTAGCTTGTTCCTGCCCACGTTAGTAACGTCAACCGCAACCGGGGCATCCCCAACCAGCTCCGAAGCTGTCTCAGGGCAAGCCGTCATCTTCTTCGTATCGCCCCAAGTCGATAATGAGGAACGGGATATCGTCAAAAGAGCACCAGGGGGCTTTGTCGGCGACGATAACACCAACGTCGATATCTGTACCAATGCCGGTACCTTCCGTCTTGGAGATGGGCAGCTTTTCGATGTACAAGATCCAATCTACTACGATGGCGAACCCTACAAGGAGTTTAGAGGCCAGGGAACACCGCCTGTAGGCTCTGTTGCGAGAGAGTTTTCGAATGTCGCCGGCAGTCTTGTGTTTTCTAACAGTGCGTTGCCCAACACCAACGCCGGATTCTGTCAGGTGGAAGAGAGCGGACAAGTGTACATCACCTTTACATCAAGCCCACCAGGCTGTGTGCCTATTTCACTACGGGTTTATGCTGGTAAGTTGCAGTTGATATTGTAAACACCTAGTACTAAGTCTCAATAGTTGAGCAATGCCAGAATGGCCAAATCATTGGACTTGATCCTGCGGAATCCGCCACCACCGAGCCAACCCAACCTTCCTCAATTGCCGAGACGATGAATACTGTCTCTACTGAGACGGCGACTTTCCCTGAAGATATATCTTCGACAGCTCTTCCATCAGTACAGCTGTCACAGTCCAGTGACTCCTCCCCTGAAACGACCGAGACGACACCATCATTGAATCCTACAGAATCATTCACTTCATCCTCAGCAGACCAAACAACGACAATCATTTCAGATTCGTTCCCCGAGGATTCTTCCTCAATTCCTTCTTTCTCTTTTTCTTCGCCGTCACCGGAAACTGCTCTTTCCTTAACTACTTCAACTGAGACTTCAATTACTGCCGAATCTTTTACTTCCCTTTTGTCTTCTTTTACCATAACTGCCTCGTCGGACTCTTTCTTTTCCGACAGCACACTGACTTCAAATTTGTTTTCATCCACAGAAACTGTGGCGCCTGAGCCTATATCTACTCTGACAACAGAGTCATCTACAGAGTCCGCTATTACACCTGGATTATCTTCAACCATTACTGATGAGTCTACGGCCACTACTGAGGAGGCTACCACGACCGCTACTGAGGACCCTACTACAACCACTGAGGTCCTTACGACTACCACCGAGGAGGCCACCACGACTACCACCGAGGAGCCTACTACGACTACCGCGTGTAATAGCGTGGACCCACTCACTACAGTGGCGTTGGCAAACCCGACTCCTGTTTTTAGTGGTGACATTTACCGTGATGATGACTTCGGCTCGATTTTCGTACCATGGGACGGAGGCTTTGCGGGAACTTCAACAAGTCAAGTCTTTATCAACACAAATGGTTACATAACTGTCGATGCCGAAAATACCAACCCTGAAAACAGAGAACTTCCAACGGACTCTCTCGTCAATAGAGCATTCTTACCATACTGGGATGATCTGGTCCTTGACCCTACCAAGGGACATACTATTGTTTACGAATTCTCCGATACCTTTAATGGTCGACAACTCACTATTGAGTTTCTCCTCGGGAAGGCTGGTAGCCCTGGCATATATCATTTTGACGCCATTTTCCTTGAAGATGCCAGTCAGTTGGCCATTTTTCGCTACTACACTACGCCTGAGAGTGGATCAAGCGCAACAGCTGGCTTCCAAAACTTATTGACCGGGAACAGCGCTCAGGTTTCCTTGAACCAGGGAAACGTTCTGGTCGATGGACGCATTATCTACTTCTCACTTAATCAGATGGACAATTACGGGCTGAGTTTTTTCGATAACACTGAGTGCGGAAAAGGACAGGAAATAGGAGGATAGGGTTTATTGCCAAAGGTAGGTAATGTTTCAGGGAGATAGGGGCGTTGATGACAGTCGTAGTAGAGTAATTTGGTGTAAGGTTGTCTCGTCGTCAGAAGATTGGAAATGGATGCGGCAACATGAAGAGACAATCTGAACACCGTCAATTTTGTTTAGGCTCGCGATATCTACTGGTTTTTTCAATTAATACACTGGAATTCTGTTACTGTTACTGTTACATTCGCAACCTAAGCTGAAAACGAGCCAACCGTCAAAATTGCTTTTTCCCTGCAGAATCTTAATCATTACGCATCTATGGTTCATCCTCATAAAACATCCACTTGCATTGCAACTCCACACTGTCAATCTGTCAGTGTATTCTTGGGTGCAGCTTAATGATCAACCCGAGCCATTTGTTTCAAATTCCCCGTCTGTGCATTTATTTCGCATAGACTCACCAGAGGGAATTAAAGATTAGGGTAAGCAGCTCGCAAACTAACCCGGGCGTTGACAATTGTTTCGCATGACTCGTTTAGCGTGAAACAACCACTGTAATTGGTTACCTTGGTGATTCGCCCGTGCCGAAGCAGGGGTTGGGGATGATATGATGAAGGGGACCGTGGAGATTGTGGAGATTACTAGACGTTGAAGTTCCTGATCTTGAGGTTTCTAGAAGCGAGAGCGGGTAATATTTATCCGTTTTCGGAAGTAAGAATAGAAGAAAATGTACAGAGTAGAAGAAAGAACATCTGGTGAAAAATAAATATCTAAATATTGCAATTTACAACCTGACGCATCGTCCAAGAGGCATGAATAATAGCAAGGCCACAACTGGATATTCAGATGCCAAGAGACCTATCAGTTTCTGCCCCCGCTGTAAAATGAGTCCAAGGTGATCAGTGCTTGATACGAGTTCAGGTCAAACGAGCACGAATAGAAACGCGCTTTGTCCAACTGCCGGCCAGCGAACTATGGAGGTCCGTGTCCTCACATTCTAGACTGACAGTTCAGCTACACGTCGATCTGTATAAATATCACAATGGACTCTCTCATCTTTAAGGTTTCTTAACAAACAATCCCAACCATTATTCCCTCTTTTTGTTCAAGATGTATCTAAAGCACCTTTTAATATCTTCCCTGGCGGCTGGAGCCTTCGCTGCACCCAGCGACTCAACCACAAAAGCCTGCAACGAAATCTCCAAAGCCCTTCCCAAGAAAGTTTCTCTCCCATACACAATCAACTTCAACTCCGAGTCATCGGGCTACTGGTCCACAGCTCTACGCGAAATCAAGCCCGCCTGTGTCATCAGCGCCAAATCAGCAGAAGATGTTTCCACGGCCGTCACCATCTTGAACAAATACCCCGACGTCAAATTCGCTGCCAAGAGCGGTGGTCACGACCCCAATCCCAACCATGCTACTGCTGGCGATGGTGTTCTTATCTCTTTGAGTGAAATGCTTGGCGCGATGTATGATGCTGAGAAGAAGATTGCTTATGTCAAGCCTGGTGGCGAGTGGAATGATGTTATTTCTCAGCTGAACAAGGATGGCGTTACTATTGCTGGTGGGCGATTGGGGTTGGTAGGTGTTGGTGGTCTTTTGACTCAGGGTGGAATTTCTTTCTTGAGTGCTCAGTATGGTTTGGCTGCTGACGTATGTTTCTTGCTTCACTCTATCGTAGCAACGCTGACAACAAGTATAGAACATCGTCTCTTGGGAGATGGTTAACCACAACGGTACCATCGTCAACATCGACGCCGAATCCCAGCCCGATCTTGCCGTTGCCCTGAGAGGAAGCGGCAGCCAGTTTGGTAAGTCTCCAATATCCATCCCCAGTACCTCATCTAACCATCCCAGGAATCGTTACAAAGTTCACCGTCAGAGCCTACCCCATCGGTAAAGTCTGGGGCGGCATCCGCACATACGACGAGTCCAAGACAGACGAACTCTATGCAGCCATGCACAAGTTCATTCCCTACAGCAACGAAGACCCCAAAGCCGCTATCATCACTACCAGCCTGATCCTCACCGGCAGCAGCAGAATTAACCTCATGTTTTATTTCTACGACGGCGAGAAGCCCCCGACTACTGGTCCCTTTGCCGACTTTTTGAAGATCAAGTCTACTCTCTCAACTACCAAGACGCAATCTTATCCTGAACTGCTCAAGTCCAATGGCGCTGGTGTTTCTCTTTTGAACTCGAGAATCTCTTTCCGAACTGCCACTATCCCCTACTTCCCCAAGGACTCAACAGTCTACAAGCAAATCACAGACAAGTGGGTCGAAATCACAAAAGATTACTTCAAGCGTCTCCGCGGTCTCGCCTCCCAATGTTCCGTCGACTTTCAACCCCTCCCCGCAGCCATCGGCAAGAACACCGAAGCACGCGGTGGCAACGCAATCGGTTTCACAGCCAGTGATCCCGACCGGGTCCTCCTCGAGATTCAGTGCGCCTGGGTTGAGAAGCGATTCGATAACATGGTTCGTCAGTTCTCCCGAGATCTGTCTGATTGGATCGAGGAGAAGTTGCCTGAGTGGATGGAGAAGAACGGAGAGGCTGCTGATGCGTACTTGCCTCTTTTTATGAATGATGCTATGTATGATCAGAATGTAACGGGGACTTATAAGGATTATGCCAAGTTTAAGCAACTGCAGCTTGAGGCTGATCCTGAGGGTACTTTGAGGGAGAGGATGGGTGGTTTCAAGTATTGATCTCTTTTCACAGCGTAATATTCTATAGCATATTTTACTTCATAATTATATATCTTACTATATACACCAATCCATCAGTCACATTCCTTCCATCTTGTGATGACTAACTCACTGTTCCGTCATAACGTTGTGAGTGTTGGGATATTTACTAAGAAGAATTAGTATCGGCCTTTGTCTTCAGAAAAGGAAAAGTAGACTTACCACTTCAATCCATCTCGCCATCCACTTGTCAACAGCCTGTTTCGCCTCATCAATAAGGCCAAGTTCTGTCGTTTAATTAGCAATTTCTCATCCCACCACATCCGATGCATGCATACCTAGTAGGAGCTGGACCGCGCCACGGATGCCAGAGTCCAGCGCAGAGGCGATCCAAGCATGAGTATAAGACGTATGCTCGCCCACGAAGATCATCTACACCAAGAAATTAGCCAAGACCCCAGAATGAATGAAGGCTATTCACCTTGTCATAAGTCTTGAAGTATTCAGGAATGTATAGCTGATGCTGTCCAGCCGTCGGACTAGCCCAACTTCCAGACTGAAGAGGATCAAGAGCCCAGCACTTCCTGTTGAACTTGCCAGTATACAACTCCCTTATACCCTCACCGTGAATATCAACCATCGCATCGAACACCATCTGAACATGCTCTTCCTCCGACATACTAGCTAGTCGCACACCCATATCGCCGCTCTGATAACTAGCCAGAATACTAGCAGGGCCTGTACCATTTATATTATAGGATGGATAACAAATGGATCCGATACCTGGGATATCACTGGTGGTACTGCATCCTCCATAGATAGGATTCTCGTAGTGCTCCCAGAATCGCTCAGAGAACTCCAGGGCAACCTTACAAGCGGAACTGTACGTCAGGCCCTTGATGGCGTTGGAGATAGTTGGTGGTAGACTGGGTAGGCGCCAACGTCGAACGATGGAGAAAGGGACTGCAATGACGGCGTAGTCGAATGTTGAGTCCTGGAACTCCGTGTCGTTATACTGCTTTCGCCACTGGAGCGTAACTTTATCTGTTGAATCGCTGTATCTGACACGCTCGATCTTGCGGCCCATGGTAGTAATATCGTCAACGAGAGGATGGAATGAAAGAGGTAGTCGGTTAAGACCACCATCGATGGTCTTGTAGCTCGCCGCAGAGAAATACAGTCCTTCATAGAGTGAGTCCCAGAAGGTAGTCGCAGACCAGTCACCTAGGACATCTGTGCTGTTCAGACTAGCCTTGAGGTGGTTGACCATGAACGCGTACTCAGACCATTGATCACCACCGAGACCGTTAAGACCCGTCTCGAGCCATTGCTTGTGCGCCTTGAACATGTTTTTCGCCATAAGAGTGCTGAACTCTGAACCGGGCATGTAAGCGTTGATCTTTGCCTGCAAATCCTGATTTTCCTGGCTAAGCGCGGTTTTGACACCAAGGGAAGCATTCTTCGAAATTTGGGCAAGGGTTGGTGGCATGCCGTTCGGAAGCTTGAACTCATTCTTGTATGAAAGACCATTGGGGTCAGATTGGATCCAGCGGATGAAGTCCACACTCAAATTCTTGTCATGGTTGTTAAGATTATTCATCTCATCAGCAAGTTGGAACACGAGCTGATGATCCGTGATATTCATCGTCTCATTAGTCTCAGGACTTTTGTAAGTCGCAGGAAAGCGCATAGGGCCCATCTCTTGATAAGAGTAGTCAAATGGGCCACCAGACAGATACTCGGTATGGACTCGACCACCGAGACGTTGGCTGGCTTCGATGATGCTGATGTTGGTCATGCCTGCTTGGGAGAGGACTAGGTATGTCATCAGTCCGGACATGCCTGCTCCAACGATGGCGATTTCTTTGGACTTGGCGGCTTGTTCATCAACGGAGGTGATGTTGGTCTTGGCTAGGTGGGCGACACCATCGAACCATGGACCCAGGACATCGAAGCCATTTTCTTCAGTCATGATGATGGAGTCTGCAGGTTGGTTAGCGATCGGAGCCTCAACGATATCAGAAGTATCTTACCATCTCCTCTCTTCTGAGGCGCTCTGTGCCTTACGCGATGAAGTTTCTGAGCCTCACTCCTCCCAACAAGGCTTCCATCGCGTTTCCATGCCGAGATACATCCTTTATCATGAGTCCCAACAGGGATAGCCCAGGCCAGTCGCGACACACGCACGCTGTCTGTTGTAGCGATAGTGTGATGAGCATCGGAAGGCGAACTGGCTGTGCAAGAGCCATATGTAAATGTTAAAGATTCAGCTGTTGGTTGAGCGAATCTCACATGGATATTAGCCAAGTGAGAAGTAAGTGGCTCACGAGTCTCGATGTGTACGGGAAGAGATGAGGCAAATGCGCCTGCGCTCAAGGCGAGGCTGGTGAGGGAGTACTTCATGGCGAAAGATTATGGTGAAGATGAATTTCCTTGACGTATATGCCAAGAATCACTTCATCACTCTTATAGATGATCCGTTGTAGTCTGATGAGAATCGTTGTTCTGTCATGTACGCCTTTGCAGATCCCCTCCGCCGATTTCTTATCGCGGTTCCCCGATAGCAATCACTATTATAGACAGTCCCATTCTCAATTGGTAGGTCTTTACAGAAGCGAAATAGCTGAATCAGGCTAATCTGCGAGAGACGTCAGTTGGGACTTCTCAATCGCCCGATAGGCGAAGCATGATAGGGAATTTGTCTCCGATCCGGCAACTGGAGTATTAAAATCCCGGTAAAACAACGTTTGGATTGGTCAGATATCAGATCGAATGTGATTCTTATCTCGTTTATATGCGGGCAGAGATATGGTAGCGAGATCGTCTACTTAGCCGGTGGGTTGTGGTTGCATTCGCTGTCTTTTCCGTTGTCTTATCAATTCCCGGCCAGATAAGGCTCCATCATCTGCGTCACCGACAGTCCGGTCCGTACGGAACGTCGGATCTGTAGATATGAGACTCATACAACGTGTGATAAGTCTGTGCGGAATCGGTCGTAGTTGACATCTCACGATTCCTTCCCAGAGAAAGGAGTTGTGCCATGGGGTTGACGGTTCAGAATGTCTCATATCCAATTGGACTGGAATGTCATAGGACGGAAATTCGCCGATGACTTTCGCCTAACCATGCGTACTACAGCCGTATTTCCGAGGGCGATGTGACATCACCGCTTCACCCGCAACATGCGCCACGTGCGTAACCGCTGAAATTTCAACGACGAGTTGTTTCGTCACAATAATGGTAATAAGAGATTACTTGGATCTGGGTTTGATGTAAATATTCGTCGATACATGAGATAGTTCCATGCTGTCGTTGGTTGTTGAGCGAACCTCTGTAAGAGTCTGCTGAGTTTGCTGTGTCTTGTGATGTATCAGAAGTCTCTACACTCGTCCATGTTGATTCTCTATCCCCAAAACATTCAAACAAGCATGGCATATGGCGGAAACCAGCTTGAACAGTCGAGCGAGAGCTTGTTACAAAACATCAATTAACTAAAGAACTGTACAGGTAACAATACGGTGCTATTACGAATCCAACATCCTTTACCTTAGGGTAGGTTGTGGCTGGTGGAACGGTAGTTGTGGCGTAGAGGGTCAGACGCCACAATTATGCGGAAATCGATCCAAAAGAGTCTCTGTTTGCGAGGGGAAAATCGCGCGTTATCTAAACGACAGACCGGTACACCACGTGATCGTATTGCGATCAATCAGAACACCGCATTTGCTGACTCACACAGTTTTTCCCCCACCTCTTCAACTAAATTGAGGAACCGGTGAATCACCAACTCGGACCAACAGAAAAGTACGCAACTTGAACGGTCAAAGCGTCACCGGGAACTGTTTATTGCCGTCGGCGCCTAACACATTATAATTAACCCTACGTAATACTAGCACCAATCATGGTCTTCCCAGGCACACTGAGTCGCGGCTGTACCCGCTGCAGAAAGAGAAGAGTCAAGGTATGTATGTCAATGTCAACGCACAGATCAATCCCGTATTGGTCCCCCTGCATGATCTGATATTAATCTTTTCTTCCTTTCTTGGCAGTGTGATGGAAGACGCCCGGGATGTGAACGATGTGAGAAATACAAGGCTCCTTGTCCTGGTTATGAGCGCCCATTGGCCGTGAGGTACTATGGGAAGCCTGGTGAGACACTGGAACGCGAAATACCCACTGGCTCGAGTACCTCAAACTATGAAAGGTACAGTGAAGGTGGTCAAGGCTACAAAGAAGGTGGTCCTGTAGGGCCAATTATCCGGTTCCAGACCCCAGAATTGATTGCCCCGGTGCTTCGTCAGCCACAGCCTTCTCTGGAAGAAGAGTCGTTGACTTTCTTCCTCCATGAATACTGTGTGCATCCCTCCCCAGGGGTCTTGCGAGGTCATTTCGACTTTCTGGAGGCTATGTACAGAAATTCCGACCTTACGTCATGCATAAGGCCGACGACCCTTGCTGTCGCGTACCTGTCGCTTTCAAGGCACTATAAATCTTCAACGCTGTACATTACAGCCAAGAAGTACTATGGGGCTGCTTTGCACTCTGTTAACAGGGATCTTACTGTATCAAATAGAGAGAGTTTGAAGGAGGAGACACTGACATCGCTTATGCTGTTGGGTATTATTGAGGTACGTTGCCAAGCTTAGGGATCTGCATTTCGCTAACAACTGAAGGATCTTGAGTGTCAAGGCCAAGATATCAAGACCGTGCATATGCACGGCATAGCAATGCTATTCGAGCGGGTCGGGCAGAAAGTGCTTAGTAATATTTCATCTTCGTTATATGGTTTGATCTTTGTCCACTTGGTAAGTATCCTCACAATGCCTCGTCAAGGATAGGCGGGCCGCGCTCCTTCCCGCCCTACAACAACCCTTGTCCTTAACATGAGACATAAATACTAACACAGCACCCAGCAAGTTCCATCGCTGATGTCAAAAAAGCCTATGAAATGTCTAGATATTCCAGAAGCTAAGAGAGACATGTCAAGCCCTGTTATGCGCCTCGCTTTAGTTGTTGCCCACTGTGGCGACTTTTACAGGGCGGCCAGACAAATTACATCTTCAGAAATGCCACCAGCCACACAGAAGGTCATGCTCGTAAAGGTTCTCCAGCAAGCTTTAATAATCGCACAGGGACTCGCTGCGGCCGAGGAGGAGACGATGCCCCCGCAACAAACCACTGAAAAACGCCCAGAGGGTCAAACTATCGCTGCGTTCGATTCACAGTGGACAGCTGCCACGTGGTGTTTCTTTTCCTCATGCATCATCGTCTTTTTTACAATGGTTCATAAATGTTCAATTTCATTACTGGAACTCGGCCCATTAGATCCCCAGGAAAAGCAATTAGCTGAAACTACGGCTGGGATATCTGATATGGCGCTCACGAAGACCATTCACGTATTTTGTCGGGCGTTGCCGTATGTATTTGGTGAGGTTGACTCGAAAGGACAACCTCGTAAGGTACCGCGACGGCAGACTGCTGTTATGTACCATATGGTTTGGCCACTCTCTGTTGCTATTGCGAGTATACATAGCACCCCTGAACAGGTGGCTGTTTGCCAAGGGAGGCTTAATTTGATTCGGGATCTTTACGGTGTGAAACTGGCGTGGTACTCTGTCGGCCTAGCACGGGATCTAATGGGATTTAACGACGTGGATGTTTAGCTTTTAACGATTATGCAATTCAATCGATAGAAATAATGTAATGTACTGCTTTCAAAATTAACACCATGCATCCCTCCTTCACTCTGTCACCCATATATACCACCCAACAAGATAATAGGCTTCCGTTGACTGTCCTATTGTAATCGAATTGTTTGCTCTCCGAGTTCCTTCCACCAGGCAAACTCTTGAAGGTGAGGTAATGATGTCGGCTGTGTCCATCTCCCGCTCTGATCTCGATACAGAGTTAGCTTTGCTCTCTCCTCATTCTTCTTGCGCCGTAAGATGATCATTCCAGCCCGTTCAAAACGATCACCCATTTCCCTTAAAACCAGTATGACAATGTTGTGCTCTGGTGATTCATTTCCAGATTCCAACACCATGACTGGAAGCTTAAATTGACAAACTTCTGTCAGTACCTTGTCGAGGTACAAGAAGGAGTAGTATGCAGTATCGGTGGTGTAGGGAAGTATAGCCCAAGCACCGTCTCGTACCAATATATCTCTGTCTACTGCCTCTGACTCCCATTTGATGAGTTCGAACGACATAGTCGTCATCTTCCCCTTCATTTCAATGTACAACCTCATTTCTCGTGAAGGGTTTTTGCCGCACGCCTCTATGTAATCATCGAGTGATATTGAATGTTCGTCGTCTTGATGCCCGTCTCGACTCTTGGGTTCAAACACTCGAAGGTCATAGTCAGGGTGGTCACGGCTAGTCATTTTGACTTCCCCTTTCCATCCCGTCCAAGACCAGCTAGGGAAGGTCGTGTTTCTGGTTGCAGGCTCAGTATGGTAACAAGCATTGATCAAATGACCCTTCCCTTTCTTAGTAGGGATTGGGCTTCCATGCAAGTGAAAGCAATGCTCCTGTTTGTGAAAGTAACTGAGCACCCCTGAAAATGCTTCCAGAGTATCGGTGTCCTTTGTGAGGTTCCTGGTACTGAACAGCTCCAAATGCTTCCCAATATCCTTGCGCGCTAAGCTAATAGGATCGATGTCTTCCAAGAAAGGATCCTTCCTTCTTTTCGACTTCTTAGGTTGGTTTAGGACACTCTTGGGAATTTGAAACGACTCAAGACAAGTCATAGTGTTGCACTGAAACATAACTTGTTCATCAGTAAAGAAAATCCGTCTGTGCGATAGAAGCCCTTCTTGATAGGTCCAACCACGGGAAGCCCAGAGTGTTGATCGTATTTTCTCCCCAGGAGGTGTTCCAAGGTAGGTAAGCTTTGCGCCAGGAATGTGAGCATATCGCAGGTCGGGTTTACGAGGGTGGGAGATGCCAACCAGACCATAGTTACAGTCTTGCCCAGCAGCGGCCACTATCGTAAACTTGGCTTGTGAATAAATCTCGTCCATAATCTTTAACTGTTGCTTCTTTTTCGGGTTTTCATTATCCTGAGGAATACACTGCAAACAATTAGCCCCTGCTATTCTGCGTCCATTTCACATACATGTCGGTCAACCCACAGGTATCCGCATTTGAGTTCCAAAGCCACTGTGATGCTGTCTCTAACAACTTGAGGAAATTCATGATCGACATTACCCCAAACATATGACAATGCGGCATATTGACCATCTTTCGGTAGATCTACAATTTTAGGTTGCTCCTTGATGAAGTCTTCCGACTCTTTGCAGTCGATGACTTGCAAAGTGTGGATTAAAGAGCGAGTGCCTCGTTCGCACATTCGATGCTTGTCGACACAATCGTCCGTCCACTTTCTCATCAATCCAAAATTGACATTCTCATGGTCGAAATGTCCAAGGTCAACAAAAGAGGATGCCTGGGGCGATGGCTCAAATGCTATCGCATGACCAAGTTGCCTTCTTTCATCCAGCGGCTTGCTGCCTTTAGAAACAACGGACAGAATGAGCGGGTTCGGCTGTAAAGGGTATGGGGGCGTCGTCCGACCTGTAAAGCGCCTGTATAAACTGATAGCCTTTAAATTGCATGGCAAATTGTCTAGGTCTGGCGTCTTCAGTAAAGAGAGTAGCTGGCAAACTCCACAATAAGACAGCCGCAGCTGCTCATGAGACTTGGTGACCGCCTCATTAAAGTCATCCACTGGTCGATTGGTCTTTGACTTCTCGGCTAATAACGACCATTCCATAGTACTGCAGGTTACACAACGACCACTGACTATTGATTGGGCCCTTGGTGGATCTCTTGGCCGTTCATCGCTTGCGTTTGACCTTCGGCGTTTCATTGACATGAGTTGATACTTGGGGGATTGTGGACTGTTACAAATTTTAATCTCCGGATATTATCGCGGTGAGCAATAAGTTATGATAAGAAAAGGAGTTGTTGAAGGAAGGATCAAGATAATAAATAATTAGAATGAGGGGAAGTTGGACCTGAGCCAATTGCTCATCCTGATGACAATGCAGTGCTGCCTGACAAATATTACATGTCAATCCCAATGTGCCTTACCTTCGAGGTCTGCCTTGGGCTGCTTATTCGCATCCCACCAACATGTAGATCTTACTGTTTTGAGTTCTTTACAATGTCTAGCAAATGAGGTGTACAGTTGAATTCAAGACCTGGATAGTAGATCTTACCGTAAATGGCTCCCAAGGACGCCCGCTTACAGTGAAGACCTGTATAACGCAAAGAGTGTCCTGACTTCCGTATCGCCAATCAGCGGGGCAATCTTCGGGGAACGGGCCAGTCCGCCTGACAACGGCTCAATTTGCTGACATGTTATGCAATGTCACCGTGGAGCTACCTAACTCGGCAACCTGCATGACATGGACGATATGATGCTTAATTATACGTTGACGTTGAACGAGCCGTAGATTGCGGCGCGGTTGACGTTGCTGAGTTTGATGACTAGGACTACCTCCTGCTCATCAATAACATGTTACTCGGAGTTTACCATGGTCAAGCCTGTTAGTAGTATAGCTATAAAGAATAATAGGGTCCAAAATAATCATCTTAACTAGTTCAATAAGGACTTCTTTTATTTAATATTTTCAGGTTCGAAGGAATACGTGTAATTATGCGAGGGAATATCATATGCATAACATACATAGACGTTCTCAAACTAAGTCCCGCCGACCTCAGGAGCCTATATTCCTCTTGTATTCTGTTGAATTCTGCCCTTAGAGGTTTTGCCATTTTGGCTACAATCTTAAGTATTTCTGCTTGCACGTGACATCCAGTGCCTGTCAAAAAGGATCTCCGAGGATGTGTAGATTTTGTACTCTCTTGACTCTAAACTGCAATTTTCGGACGTACGGGGTTACCGGGGTGTAAAGAAGCCCGGCACTCCGGGAAGGGTATACCAGCGCGGCAGTCAATAAGTTCATGTTACGCTAATGCAAGAATGTGGCTTTGTAATTGGATAAATTGAGACGTTTGTATTATACTTGATCAAGTTCCGCCGTCGTATTGTCGTATTTGGCCTTACAGTTACTTGAACCTTAATTGACCGCAGCCCTAGGTTACACTCCTGAAGCTCAAGCATTCGATGGCAAATGCCGACCCCGGATTAGGAATAGATCACGGGCTAGTGGATCGGTGATCGGCTTATGTAGGGTTAATGATAGGTATGTATCTATGAGTAACGAATTCATATAATCCAAACTCCGCAATAAACAAGCCCAAGTCCGCATGTTAGTAAAGTCGGTCGAGGCTGCGGAGATCAAGATCAATCAAACCCTTCCTGTACTGGGTTTAATGCCACTATTCATAGATAGAAATGCTCCATCTCTACGACGGACTTTGCTGAGTCGATGAAGTATGCCGTCTGACATTCCTGTCCGGACAACCGGCCATCCATGGCACCATGTACGCGTCGCAATAGATATATATTGATCAATTATTCATAGGTCAACCCTCACCTCGATATGGTACAGTTTGACATCATCATTCAATACACCAACACCTTTTACCACTAGTACCTAAGCCCTTACATTCATTCAGATATCCGCATTATCAACATGGTGTCGTCAGGTCCACTTCGCTTCGATGGGCGCGTTGCTATCGTCACAGGCTCCGGTCGAGGCCTTGGGCGGGAGTATGCGCTTCTTTTTGCCCAGTTGGGAGCCTCTGTTGCTGTCAATAGCATGACTCCCGCCACCACACAGCAAACAGTCGATGACATCACGAAAGCCGGCGGCAAGGCCATTGCATGCGTTGGAGACATTTCAGACAGAAATGTCGCTGAAAGCATTGTCGCAAAAACCATGGACGCGTATGGACGCATCGACATTGTTATCAACAACGCAGGCATCAGCGAGTCTCTCACCATCGAAGACGTTACGCATGAACTCTTTTGGAAGATGTTGAATGTCCATGTTGGTGGAGCTTTCAACATCACCAAGGCTGCATGGCCTCATATGAAAAAGCAACAGTTCGGAAGAGTTACAATGATGCTTTCTGGCATGATGTTCGGAATGCCGACCCATATCAGTTATGGAACGGCGAAGATGGCACTTCTTGGTCTGGCAAGGGCTCTTGCAACTGACGGAAAGCATCACAATATTTTGGTTAACTCGGTCTGCCCTTCTGGTCTCACCGACCTGGCGACGAAGCATATCCAGGACCAAGGGATTCTCACTTTCATGCGAAATCACATGCCTGCCGTGGAAAACGCCCCACCAGTTCTGTGGCTTGCACATGAGGATTCCAACGTCAATGGAGAGAGCTTCAGTTTCGGTGGGAGGTTCATGTCTCGAATTTTCATTGGAGAAACAGGCGGTTATCTTAGCTCGCGAGATGTGGATTGGACTATTGAAACGGTTCGGGACAATTGGGATGAGGTTATGGACATAGAAAAGTTTGATCTTGTTCCTGACGTGGAGACATTCGGTCCACGTCTGTGTGAGCGCGTGTCGGCTGGCGAGGGTCAGCAGTTATCAATTGATGATCTGAACAAGGCTTTTTAATCCACGGTCTCCGTCGTTAGATGTATAACTCAATAAATACAACCTTCGCATCTTATTCCGATGGTGGAGATTCCGTCGATGTATCTCAAGTTGGCTCTTAACAGCAATGCACATATAAAATAGCCAATACAACATTCAGGCAAGTCATGCAATTGCGTCTTCTCACGGGAATAAAACAAGACATAAAATGCTATCGTGACCCAAGCCAGGTCCGACATGGGGATTGCTTCACCCTTCATCGATACTTGACGGAAAGGAAGCGCCTTATCTGCTCAGAAGAGGAGGATTGTCACCGACGTAGACGAACTACTTGCAGAACTTGTTCCTCACGATCCTCGACAAGCAGTCAAGAATTTGCTAAACCTCGAACCCATGAAGGTAACAAGCAACGATCTCAAAAACTTCTTTGCTAGAACCAAGAGCAAAGACGCAAAGATCCAACTAGCGCAGATACTTGGAACCCCTTCAACAAACTCAGAGAAGGTGTCTAACAATTTCAGAGCCCGAACATTTATCACACGTACATTGAGGCAGCACCAACAGGTCTTTGATCCCTTAATGGAAACTTACAAAGATGACATAATGAAGCTTTTGAAGAACTATTCTAGTAAGCGGGCTTATATGATTGTGGGCTTGAAGACTTGTCTCAACACGCAATCTAGCTCTTCTAATAGGTCATCGTGCGGCGGTGAAGTTCATCTCTAGTCACCTTTACAGGAGACAGTCATAGCCTTTGCAGCACCGCTACAGCCGTCCACTGTTGCCAATTCTTCGATCCAGGTCACAAAGAAGACCAGTAAAGAGCTACTGTCGCGCCTCGCGGCCCCTTGGGAAAGAGTCGTTTCTGTGCCCGTGAGGAGGGTCAAGCTTCATAGTCCTTTTCGAAAAGAGCCGTGTTTGGGCGGCGCGCTCGAGCTCCCATTACATAAAAGAGTATTTATTGACGGGAAGGTAATGCTTGGGATAGTAGGGATAGCGGGGGCGGGTGATGCGGAAGGGAATGTAGTGAAGCTTGAGGATATTAACCAAGATAACTGTGTATTGAAAGCATTATTTGCTGTTTTTTGCTACACATGTTATACTTACCAACATATTTATATATAAGCAATTGATATATAAAACTGTTAAAAAGATTTAATATATTGTTATAATAATTTAGTAATAAGTTTTACTAGACGTAGTTGTTGCTCTGATGCTAGTTAAGTTAAAGCAGAAACAGGAAGTGATATACTCTATACTAAGTCATTATTAGCATTTACAAAGTTAGGAGGAACTTAGCAGACCGAACAGACCGGTCTAAAAAAATCACCGACAAAGATAAGATGCTGGCTGCATACGAGACGCCATATGACGAGAGGTTTACACCACGGCACTATAATTTTGTCATTAACATTCAGAATACCACAGGAGAAAGTAGTTTTTACACAACTAATCTGTGAAAAAAGCAGACTTTCTTAAAAAGAGAAACAATAGGGCTGCGAATAGAGTAAAAGATTGTAGTATAACCTGTAACTGGATTGGGGGTAGGCCATCCAGAATGCCGTGAGTTCCGTGACTGCCAATCAGTATTAATCGCGTTTTTAAAAAAGTTCAGCAAACAAAACAGCCCCTAGAAACGTCAGTGATGCGTGTAGCCTATGAAGCACGGTCGTAGCACGTATGTCGGACTTTAAAGTGTTCAAGACCCCGCGAGTTAATTCGTTTCCACCGAAATAGAAACCGAGACCGAAACCGAGACCGGTCCGTGCAGCCAATCAAGAACGTGCTTTTGCATAAGATAAGACTCAGATTCAATGTTTCCAGACTGAGCTTTGAGCTGGGCTTGGCTTTAACACATCTCTTAGAGTTTTATCATTACTTTAGTGCTTAGTTGGAATACGTGCTTGGGCTGTGCTGATCCAACACTGCCGCGTTGCGATGGTTTTACAAGACATGTATCAGATTGAATTGCTGTTATTGCTAATATTTATAAACTCTTGGTGTTTCCATTGCTTTTGGATAATATCTTCAATCAGCTCTCTCGTTTTACTTACAACAATCTCTCAACTTGTACATTTCTTCAAACCTTCAAAATGGTTCCTGCGTTCATCAAGAGAATGGAGCCATTCTTCACCATTCGAAACAAGCTCCCCCTCCAGATCGTTCAGATCATTGTCATCATCGCGGTCATTGCCCTGTCTGGTGCACGACTTTTACTACCCAACACACCTCCCGGTCGCTCCACGACTATGGGCCTTGGCATGGTAAGTCAGTTCTACGGCTGAAGATATTTGTTTCTAATTTTCCTAGGGTGCCAAATCTCTCATCATCATTTCTTACGAAATACTTTCCGAACATGTCAGTCGTTTCCGACGCTGGAGAAGCCCCAAGGCATATTTCATCCTAAATGCTATGGAAGTCGTCTTTTGGGCTGCTGTTGCTTTCATGATGATTCGCGGAAATGCCAATCTCTGTATTGGAACAAGCTGTGCTCTTGGCTGGGTTGTGTTTGTACTGGCCGGCATTCTTAGGTATGCTTTCTCTTCAATTCCGTGTGATGAACAGCTTTTTAATAACTTAGTCCCCTCGCCAAGTACCTCGCTGTCGTATGCTATTTGGATTGGCGATTCGAAAAGAAGCACGGCGTCCCTCGTGGCTCGACCTTGACCAAGGACGAAGCTGAGCTATCCAGCGGTCTTCGGTCACAAGTCTCGGTTCGAGTTTAAGAATTCAAGACGTGGCATGGAGTGTCAAGATAGAATGGGGTTTTAGACGGCGGTATCATGGAAGTTAGCAATGTGGATGTGCATACTTTGCTATTACTGATTTTGTTACATATTTTCTATGTAATTCCCTTTGTGATTTCAAAACTAGAAGAAAAAGACAAGTAGTTCATCCAACACAACTCTCGCATTCAACAGCTCCCATACACCATTGAAGTAGGGACCTCCATTGTGGATCCATCTCGTTCCAGATATCTAGCACAACTAATCTCCCCCATTTTTCCATATACCAGGTAAATCTTCCAACCTGATTCAGCACGACACAGTAGTGCGCGAGAACGCAAAGCGCAATCGGGTTTCGTTGTTTCATAAGGTCTAAGAACTCTGCACTCACAGACAAACAAAAAGTCAGGGCGACACGTGATTCTGGATTGCCCGTTGTTCGAATGCTGTTCTCAATCCAAGTGATGGCAGTTGCAATAGATTCTTGACATAAAGAACTCATTGCAGGCTCGAAGCTGTCCGGGATGTTGATCTGTCGAAGCTGGCCGATAACAGCTGTAAGGACTGGCGTCGACTCGCATGGACCTCCTCTTACAAAGAGACCCCCAAGTCTACTTTGATTGAGCGTCGTCTGATATTTGTTCAAGATATCACTCATGCCGCGGATTAAAACAAAGACATCCAAAAGGTCATCAATGCCAGCCTGTTGACCCGAGTGTTGTGTACTGAAACCAGCGAAAGCGCCGATGGAGAGCAAAGAAGATGCGAGAAATATCTCCACGCAATTATCTTCTAAAATAGACCCAATAGCTGATCGAAGACCTTTGATGGCCTCATTCTGGTGTTGCGAAGCGCATACAGGGAATTCAGGGCGATCTGGATTCAGATGGGCTAAGTGATATGCAGAAACTGACAGAACCTGATGCAGCAGATAAACGTGGCGCAAGGCGAGCTTGGGCATCTCAATCTGCCATATGTGTTGAAGCTCATTGGCACGGGGTAAAGTCAGATAAGTGCATGTTGAGTGATGATGCATTAGCTCCAGATCCGTGAGCCATGTACTCTGCTCTATAGGCTCCTGGCCTCTGACAAACTTGGCCAAGTACGGCAATGGATCTGGGCTGGCGGCAAGGGAGGAGTCTTGCCGGGCAATTTCTCCCTGAGAGCGGGTCTACGTTACCACGTTAGGAATGCCCTTTTACTACACCGAGTAGGACAACGACTGACCTTTTCGGTTGAAGATCCTCGGGACCGCGATCGTGTATCCGACGCATCCGCATAAACACACAGTACCCCATGTCTCGCACACGCAGTGCACGGTTGGTTCTCATCGCACTACAAGGCGTTATTAGAAACGCTACTGGATGGAGATATAAAGGAGGATACCTTGACTCGACGTTGTTTGCACATAAGGCAACCCCTTCGGGACTTTTTGAAGCCTAGGCGAGGCGGCATGGCGTACCGTAGGGGCCCTTTCGGACGAGACAGCGGGGTTATTTTCTGCAGAGAGGTAATTGCCAAGGGATGAAGGCCACTTAGTAAATGATCGTAGGTGGGGGTTCCGCTATTATTGGGCGATGATGAAGTGAAACAAATTGACTGAGTCGGTCAATCGAGATTAACGTAGACTAAAGTATCGGTATCGGTTTCGGTCTCGCTTTTAATTATTTTCCGGGGTGACGGTCTAGGATAGAGTTCAATCATTGCCTATTATTGGTATGCTAAGCCCACTAGCTTGACACTACCGAGCTTGGTGGGCTAAAACAATACGCGTACCCAGGAAGCGACACTCTTGATGTAACGCCCTTTTCTCCTTCTGGCAGTGTTGTGGTCTATCAATGATATTCTTGTGTCGCGGCGAATCACATCCGCGTTATTACACGGAAGTGAGGAAGTAATACTATCTAACACAGGCGGATAACGGAAATGGCCATCTTCCCGAACCCGTTTCTAAATCTGGCTATGCGCTGTCGACCAGTAACTGTTCTTATAAGATAGCCACATTTAGCTGCTCTCCTATGTCCTGCAGAGAAACAACTGCCCACACCACAAACTACCTTGATCACCTATCCTACAATCTTCAACATGGGCAACACACAATCTGTATTCGCCATCGCAGCGAACCGATGGCCAGTACTTCTCACTGCACTCCTTGTCTGCTTCGTAGTCGCCATCGCACCAAAAGCCGGAAGCGTGTTGCGACTTTGGACCATACCAGTCGTTGGAGAAGAACTGGGGAGTACTGAAAAGCGCAGAAAAGCATATTTGGGAGGCGCCCGAAAGCTATACTCCGATGGGTACCAAAAGGTAAGAATATCCATTCACGCATGCGACGTGAAGATAGCTTACCATCGAGTAGTTCAAGAATGGCGTTTTCATGATTACCACGTCCAAATGTAGGCACTGATTATTTAGACGCTTAGAATGACGATACTAATTGTTTAGCTTCTCCGACAATTGTCATCTCACCTGATTTTCTCCCTGAGCTGAAAAAGCTGCCCGATTCGACTTTGAGCATGGAAGCTGCGGTTGACGAGGTGAGTAATGCTGAAGAGAGAGGTTGTATTCATCTACTCACCAGCCTATAGTCAATGGAGACCAAGTACACCAAGATCGAGACGTCGGTACCTATCATACCCCATACCATCAAAGGTGACCTAACTCCAGCACTATGTAAGTAAACGAGTCTGCAATGATCGGAATAACCATCTCGTTCGAGGCACTGACCGTGTGTATAGCTCGACTGAGTACAATCATCGCCGATGAAGTCAGACAATCCCTAGAGCTTTCCATACCCTCATGCGAAGACTGGACAGAAGTCAACATCCATCACAGCCTCCTCCGTATCGTCGGAATGGTATCAGGTCGCGTATTCATCGGCCCAGAACTTTGTCGTTCCGAACAGTACCTCGACGCAGCAATCAATTACACTATGGAAGTCATGGGTGCCCAACGCGCAATCCAGAACATGCGACCCTGGCTACGACCATTGCTGGCCCAGAGCCAGCCCGAGGTCAAGAAGCTCTACGAACGAATTGCAGAAGCTGAGGCTTTTCTGCAGCCTGTTGTAGAGGCCAGAATAGAGGCGATGGCGGACTTGTCCTACGAGAAGCCAGATGACTTTCTACAGTGGCTCATCGACGGAAAGGACAAGTTTCCGGACAAGAATAGTCAGAATCTTGCCAAGGTTCAATTGGGTCTTACCTTTGCAGCTGTGCATACTACGACATTGACTGCCACCAATGCGTGAGTCTTGTTATTTTGAGCCTTGAACACATGGCTAATTCGAAGACAGTTTCTATGATTTGGCAGCCATGCCAGACTTGCAGGCAGAACTGCGAGATGAGGTTCGGGACGCGCTCCTTCAGAGTGGAGGTGTCTTTACAAGCAACGCTTTACAGGGCATGAAGAAGATGGACAGCTTTCTCAAAGAGACTCTTCGAGTCCATCCAGCGACAATGGGTAAAGCATGTTGCAGTTTTAGTGGTCCCTACATACTAATACGATTTTCACAGCTTCCTTTCAGCGCAAGGTCTTGAAACCATTCACTCTATCCAACGGCCAAGTTATCCCAGCCGGTCTAATAATAGAGATACCCGCCGTCGCAGTCAACTCCGACCCCTCCATCTTCCCACACGCAGACGACTTCGACCCTCTGAGATTCTACCGACTTCGTACACAAGCCAAAGACGAGGGATCGGTCGAAAAGGCAGCAAACAACCAGTTTGTCAGCGTGAACCAGAGCAGTCTGACTTTTGGTTACGGCAGGCATGCTTGTCCGGGGCGGTTCTTCGCTGCGAACGAGATCAAGATGATTCTGGCCCATGCACTTCTACGGTATGATGTTAAGCTGGTCGGTGAAGAGACGAAGAGATATCCTAACATGGAGTTTGCGCATATGGTAAGTTTAAATGGCCATAGTTGTAGTTGGTATACTAACTAAGGATACAGTCTATTCCGGACCCGTCTCGAAAGCTTTTGTTCAAGGCAATTGATGTTTGAAAAATTCTATTGGGCGAGGAGGACAGAAAGTCTGTTTGATATTGATAATACGCTAGGAATAATATCTTATATCTATCTTACTAAACTACCATGTCTCCCAGAGCAAACATCGTTGAACTCCACACTAGACAGTCAACGATGTGCTTCCGTGTAGATCACGCGAGCTAGAGCCAACACTGAACTGGTACTCGCCGCTGGCAATCGCCCACTTCTGTGACTCTGTGTCCCAATAACTCAAGTCACGACGACGAAGTTTAAAGGACACTTCAGCAGTCCGACCGGGAGTTACCGTCACCTTGTTGAAACCTCGGAGGATACGATCGGGCTGCATAGCAGAGTCTGGGAATGCCACGTAAAGCTGTGCAACCTCTGATCCTGAGCGACCACCTGTATTCTTGACCGTTGACTTGATCTCAATAACCTCATCCCATAAATCAGACTGACCACCCGGTACAAGCTTTCCCGTGGGAAACTTTGACGACAAAGCCTTCTTATCCTTACTCTGAATCTTGGCCTCACCGTACTCGAAGGTAGTGTAGCTTAAACCGTGACCAAAAGGATATCGCACCGATATATTCTGGGCATCGAAGTACCGATAGTCAATATGTGTACCCTCAGTGAAGTTACATTGTGCAGTGACACAAATAGAAACAGGATAGTCAGACGCATTCTTGGCGATAGTATGCGTCAACTTGCCACTGGGGTTTACATCGCCGTACAGAACATCCGCAATCGCATTACCGCTCTCCTGACCCAGCAGACCAGAATAAAGAATTGCTGTCACGTTCTCATTCTCGGCCCATGCGTCGAGGATACGGGGACCAGAAGTGTTGATGACGACGACGGTGTTGTTGCAGTTGGAAGCGACGGTTGTAACCATAGTGTCTTGGTCATCATTTGTAAGTTGACTTCGGTCGCCACCCTCGCCGGAATATGAGTTCAGGAACACGAGGCAGACATCGGAGTTGCCAGCATAGTTGGCGAAAGAGGGAGTGACAGCTGTACCCTGACCGAGACTGCCTAGATCCATTCCGCCACCACCACCACCAGTCATGTCGCCGCCATCACTGGTTGGAGGAGCACCTCCTTTACCCGGGGCAGCAGTAGAGTTATCAGACATTCCGCCGGGCATACCACCACCACCGCCGCCGCCGCCGCCCATGCCACCGGAGTTGGAAGTATAAGTATCATTCATGATCCACCAGATCATGCTGTTGTCTTCAATAGCACGGTTGGTCAAGGATTGGAAAGGCGTAACAAGATAAGGAAAGGACAGCGAACCGGAGCCAGATCCGCCGGCAAGATGTCCTTGATAAACATCGCTATCCGTACCTTGGACAGAGAAAGCCTGGTTGGGACCGGCCATGGCGGGACCAGCATGAGCTCCAAAAAGTGAGACGGTGCGTGGTTTATCAAGAGGAAGTCCGAGGCCACTAACATTTGAGTTCTTCAGTAGGACGATGGACTCGCGAGCGACCTCACGAATAAGCTTGTTGTGGTCACGGCGAACGTTGCGATACTCGGTTGACTCGGCTTTCGAAGGTTGCTTGCCGTCATCGAGGCCGACGTAGTAGTAGCCCATGACATTGCGAATAGCCATATCATCCAAGCGCTCCTGAGTGAAGCTACCGTTCTTGATACCAGCTTCCAGAATCTTGGAAGTCCATAGCGAGCTTGATCCAAAGTCAAGACCGGCGTTGGCTGACTTGAAAGAGGTGGACTGAGAATTGACATCAGGAAACACCATTCCTGGGAAACCCATGTGCTTCTTCAGAACGCCACTGATGAGGTTGTTGTTCTCGCATGAGAGGGTGCTGTTGACCCGAGTCATGCCGCACATAACGGCCATCATTCCAGCCTTGACACCATCTGCAAATGGCCAAGCGTAGAGTTCATGAATCGTCTTGTCGTCAGCATTGGAAGAGTAAACCTCACTAGTAGAATCCGAAGTACCGGACGATCGGTTCGTCTCCTGCTCGTTGAGGAGAAAATGTCTTCCGCCGGCAATGACACCAGCAGAGTTCATACCAGTAATGGCCTCACCCATTGCAATTCCAGAAAGGTATGGATCCGCGGAAAAGGTTTCGGGGGTGCGACCGCCAAAGGGGGTTCGACCAAGAGGGCCCGGTTCTGGGCCGTCAATCAAATTGTAGCCCATATCGTAGAATTCCTGGCCAACGGCCTTGAACTGGCGTTTGATCAGATCGCGGTTCCACGACATAGTCAACGCATTTGCCATGGTGAAACCGGAGACATAGAATTGGAAGTTGATCCCGGAGACGCCATCCTTAGCATTGAGGGCCGTCCAGTTGTTGTTGCCGTTAAGACTACCGCCTGTGATAATAGTGATTTTCTCCGTATTGTTCAGCTTTGCGACGAAGCTTTTCGCCTCTTTATATGCATTATTGAAGCGACCGTTCAATGAGACTGACTTATGTTAGATGCTGATGTATGTCTTATCTATTGACTGATGCACGTACCGTAGTCATCACCAAGAATTGCGGATGTGGATGTCAGATCCGATGCTGCTACACTGCTCGTAGCCAGAAGAGCAGTCACCTCGACAAAGCTAACAAGCTTCATCTTGGTTCCAAAGAAGAAAAGTGTTAATCAATAGAGAACGATAGGAAAGAGAACTATGCCTTGAAGATTCGTTTAATGAAAGTGTGTCTTGAAACAAAAACTTTCTATCTCATTGACGATATTAATATGAACAATGTCCGACAGAAAGCCACATCACGACGACAGCGCCTTACGTAGTCTCGTTGATGGTTTGAAACGCGGCTCTTAATCTGAGGGTTGTTGTAGAACAAAGTGTATTGGCTGGTAAACGCGATCGTTAAGCTAGTTTCCGGTAAGCCGCGTGGCGTTGGCGTTGTGGAGCAAGACCTCACTCGGGATTTGTAGTCGGTCTTGCGGTGTTTCTGCACTAGTCAATCTGATAAGGACCGATTTAATGCGTTTGAAAGTCATGAGTGGATTTTGAGCTCAGACTCAATGTAGCCGCACGTCCACGACACCTCACAGCGATGGAAGAGAAGAGTCAATAAAGAGCCATGGGCTTATGATTGAAACCAAGTTGAAAAGTTTATTACAACATATTATGTGCTAGGCTGTTTAAGCTCACCTAGGTGAATGAATGGTCTGGACGCTATACAACGGTCGTCTAATTGTTGTGTCCAAAGATTGCACCTATCTGCATTGTAAATATTGTTAAGTAAGCGAAACGAAGATTTACTTTTCTATCCCTAGACCGTTATGTTTCGTTTTAAATGATATGCCTCCCTGTCTGTAGATTATATTAGTTTCGGGTTTCTGGTCTAGAGGTGCTCAGACTTTTGTCTACGTAATGTGCTCGGCAAGTGGAGTTGAAAATTCGAGTGAAGGCTCGGAAAAGCCGAGTCCGGAACTGCCGAACAAACATGTCGTTCTCATTATGTACCTTCACCGACCAATATGCGCTAAGACGTTCATTTGTATCGTTTCTCAGGGGTTTGACCGGAGCTATGACGAGCAATGCCAGGATGGAAGCCTGCATGCGTAATTCTATCCACTTACAGAGTCATTAGATATCAGATCAAACAGGGGTTTTCAGGATCCGGTCCATTTATCTGGAAATCGCAATTCACAACAGGGTGAAAGAGAAGTGAAGGGTTTTCAAAGACAATTTTATTTAATGCGGCATTAACGCACTTACGATACTTTAGCTCCCTTTACCATCAGCCATTTTTTGGGTCTAGCCTCTTTTTTACTCGTCGACTATGAGAACTAGCACTTTGCTGGCTGGCCTTGCCGCCCTCGCTAATGCAGCACCTTCAACTCAGTCGCAACCGAAGTCGAGATCCCACCCTCTCGTGGTTGACCAAGCACCAGACACACCTCGCCCGTATGTTCTTCCCAAAGGCTTCGGGCGAGCCGTGTCGGTAGGATCCCAGGTGTATCGCTTTTCCGTTACAGGCAACGCCTCGGAGGGTGCCTTCACTTTACTCCAAACCAATGCGCCCTCATCCTCTGAGCTTGGAGTTCTTCCGCACATTCACAAAGCCCACTACGAGAACTTCTACTGCAGCAAGGGTCAATTCCGCCTTTGGGCTGAGTCTGATTCATTTGCACAGCAAGGTCGACAGTTGACACCAGGGGATTATGGTGCCGTTCCACGCAATACCAAACATACCTTTCAGGTTCTTGATCCGGATACCCAGATGACTGGTGTCATTCATCCTGGTGGTTTTGAAGAACTATTCATCGCTCTTGGAGAAGACTTTTCGTCCAAGACCGGTACTCCGTTTGTCCCAGCTGCTCTCAACGATTCAAGCTCTGGCACGGATCCCAACGTCATCACCGCTCTTGAGTTATTTGACGTCTTTGCCCAACTTGACTTCGAACCACGACAAGACTTTTCGAATGGCCAAGCAGGAGGCTCGTCACAGTGGCACAACGGTACCGACAGTTTTGCCGTTGACACAACTACACCAAACTTTATCGCAAAGAATAGAGGGCCAAAGTACCTCAATAACATCGGTGGTACCTATCAGCTCATCGCTCCCTTGGCTACGAAGGACCAAACTAGTAGCAACTTTACAATGGGAACTGTAACTTTGAGCCCTCAAATCGAAGGAACACGTGCTATCAGTACAAAGCTGCGCGAACCAGTTGCCTTTCAACTTGAAGAGGGCAAACTCGCCGTCTCGATTGACGGATATGAGGCTGTGGAACTCATTCAAGGAGATGTGGTGTTCGTTCCAGGCAACACTTCCTTCACTTATTATGCTGCGGTGCCTTTCACTAGATTTCTGTATGTCAGTGGAGGCAAGGACGGCTTCGACCAAACATTAATGGAGGGAGCTAAGGCTTGGTACTATGCTACCTATCCAGTAGCGTAAACTGCTTTTCAGGGATATATCGAGACTAAGACGATTTGGAGGAGATCTAGTAACCCGCAATTTCCTTTTATTGGACGGTGTAACTCAAGTCGCCTCTTCAAAGTACCTAGAAAATAACAACCGAGCGGAACTTAGAAGTACTTGTTATCCTCCGTAATACCAGTTCCTTCAGCGCGACCACCATCTTCTGTGTTCGCTTTGGTAGTGATCTCCGGATAGACGGTAACATCGTCCGAGTACTGAGCAAAATCATTTCCGTTCCCAGCGAGAGTAACCTTGTTGCTAATAACACCAACAAGCAGTCCATCAACAGCTGATCGATTACCTCGTTGTCTTTTTCCCGAATCGTCAACAACTTCCCAATGAAGGTTCTTCTGAAGATATTCAATGACATGATTTTCAGAAAGACTCTCCAACTCGTCGGCAAAGTAACGCTCAGCAAGTGCAATGGTAAGAGGAATCTGGCCTGTGATCTCCATGTTGGCTGCCTGATCTACCTTGCATTTCCCGCATGAAGTCTTGGGGTCTTGGCCCAGTGGAGAGAATGTGCCAACGTGGTTGGGAGAGACGGCGTACAGGCAGGTTGATTCTTCTGGTGGGACGGGGCCCAAGAAGACATGGACAAGGTATTGGCCACCAAGCACGTGCTTCATAGCTTTGATGTTGACGAGCCATTCGAGGTAGCTATTGTCAGGGACTAGCTTGCGCAGAGATCTGTCCTCTGGAACCTTGACTTTGGGAACTTGTACATCTGGAAGAGCGTCGATCACTTCCTTTCTCCCATCCAGTGACGATACAGCTTTAGCAATCGAGAGAGCCGTAATAGCTGTTGTAGGCTCTTCAATAGCAGTGACACGAGCAAGTCTCTTAGCCCGAGTTTGAAGTGCCTCTTCAGGCTTGGTGTTTCCAGCATTGCTTGCGGCAACCATCGTAGCTAGAGACCCTGTCGGATAGAGGGCCTCAAGCTTGTTGTAGATATCCTTGCGATAGTCCTCCGGATTCTTGAAGCTCCAAGACTTGGTCTCAGGATAGGCATAGCCAAACTTGACAGTCTCACGAACATCATCTGAAGTCCAGAAGTTGCTAGCATCCTTGTAGAATGGGACTAGAGGGGTGTTGAGACCTTCATCCTCCCCTTCAGCCGTGACCCAATTACCCCAGTCAGATGATTTGGTGGTCACCCAAGCCTTTGGGTCCTTTGGGTTGGCATGGAGGCCTTCCCAGATAGATACCAGACGGTCGATGTTACTGTTTCTTTATCAGCATAGTGTCCAAACAACTCTGATCGTTGGTAGAACATACGTATGATGAAGCCAGAAAATTGGATCGAAGGCCGAGATGGGAACTTTGCTCATATGGCCAGTTCTGGGACGATTAAGGTTATCACGACCTTGACCACCAACAAGAGTATGAAGGGAATTGTGTATATCCTCAATACTTCCAAATCCTAGACCACGGGTCTTGGAAGGTTGTCCATCGATGATGCGAGGCTTGCGCTTGGGATCCCATTGGTTATGGCTAACCTGGTCGAAAACACTGTAGGACTTAAGCAGATAGACAACTCTTTCGCGAAGGTTGACTTCAGGAGTTATCTCGCGATTGACCTCTCGAGAAAAGGGAGTGAGCCTGCCAAGAATATCAACCTTTTGCTCAGTTGCGCTCCGGACAACAGTGCTGCCTTCGGACTGGTAGCGGGTGGTAGTCTGGAGGCCCTCAATCTTGAAGCCAATCACGTTAGCAACCATCCAACTAGTATATGGGATGTCTTACTTGGAAAGTCTTAGCAATGCCAGAGGGGAATTTGTACGAGTACAGTGGATTGTTTATCTCAACAAATCCGTCGGCGCCCTTCTTCAAGTTGGGATATTCCTGTAGCAAGCTCTTTGGAATGATGACTCGAGCCTTGTCGGAATCGGTTGCTTCTTCCGGAAATACTGGAAGTCCAGGACGAGCCCAGTCTAAGAAGGATAATGTCAGTAAATTGCTAATTGATCACTGGAATTGGATGTACTTGCCCCAAAATGGCATGCGGAAATCTTTGGCGGCTTTAAGGTACTTGTCGCGACCTTCCTCAGCGGTGAACTGCTGCGCCACAAAGTCGATGGCCTGCTTCAGGATTGCCTGAGGTCTTATTAGCGCTGATTCGACAGTTTTCGTGGAATTCTCGAACCTCAAATAGCGCGAGATAGGGCCTGTGCCAGGTCAAGAACAAAATGGACGAATGCGTGCAGAACCCATCCTCCTGCTTCTGCAGATCTTCAATCTTCTTGTCGCCCACAGGCCAGGATTGATACGGTTCTCCGTGTATACCTAAAGACGGTGAGGTACTGTACCAGAGCGGTTTGGTTGAGGAGACATACCCGCGATTTGGAAATAGGAAAGTTGATCTTCTTTGGGAACCTGCTGGAACTGCCAAAGACCAAGAAGATAAAGATTCCAGAGATCGGTGTTCTTCTTGAACTCGCGCAATTCCAGGCGAATACCACCGGTTCCTATAGTGCCGGTTAATAAAGAAAGGTTTTCTGTTGAGCGACAGGAACCTTACCTGGCTGGTCGGGCGTGATTCCCTTGACAATGAAGGGCCCATCAGGTTTGGTGGGACGGAAAGTAGGCATGTTTAGACTGAGAAGAGTAATTTGTAACTTTTTAATTGAGTAAACCTTCTTGTCAAAATTTTAAAAGGATAAGAGCATGGCCATCGGGATTTATGTTTATGAGACTCATGATACACGCTTACTGGAGGGAACTTTGGGCCAGCTGCAATATTCAGCCGCAATCATGAGCTAAAGAAAATGAATATTCAGCTCGCCGCCACAATGTGATAACGAGCCAGCTTGTGGAATTTCCCGTCTCTTTCCTCTTTTCTCTAGCTCAATCAAGTTTAGGCCTTTTGGGGGCCGTTCCGTCTCGCCCGTCACTAGTGCCGATGGCTTTACGCGGTTACGCACTGTTCTCTCGTTCTCCCGACATCGATAGCAGCTTGTCTTGTTTTCAACAGCCACCGTCGGTACTTAAGCAATCAGGAACATCTTTTTCAGACGAGGGACATAGGCAGGGAACGGCGGTGAAGGATAATCTTGCCTTTGACCTTTAGAGCGGCCGCTACGTGTTTTTAGAGCAAACTCAGGTCTGAACAGTCAGACATGGCTTGAGTCTGGACCGAAGCTAACTTGAGATACGTGCGAATAAACCAGTAATAAGAGAAGGAGAAGAATGTGATCTATGCAGGTCGCCCGTTTGTTCGTGTGAGTGAGACATGGCGAGATCTGGGCTAGGGACGGGAAAGCTACCCCGCACCTTAGCTATTTCCTTCAGCCAGCCACATTTGTGTCTCGCACAACGATAATCGTCGACGAATTAGACCTAGCTGTCAGCTGTTCGAGACCCCGTTGATGAGACTGTGAAATTTTGTGTGATAGAAAAATGGAATTGCGCACAGAGAGGGGAGAGAAGAGTACAGAACGCTACAGGGATCATGCATCATTTGTTGTGTTGATTTGACTTGTACTCGTTGAGAAACATGACTTTAAAGGATGCTTAAGAAGCTTTTGCGAAAGTGTGTTCGCCAGTTGGTTTGGAAGATTTGTGTGCACGGGAAATTTACTCATAGAATAGTTTATCATCGCCGCGTTGAAGGTCTCAAGAGTTTCTCGCATGCCAACCACTTGTCCTTAACTCAACCATCACACAAGTTCATTAAACACAGCTACGTCTAGGGTAAGCGGAATCCGTCTCGTTGCCTAAGCCCCAAGATTGGATTCAAGAAACTCTGGTAGTTTAATCGCTTCTTGAAAGCTACCAGCATCCTTTGATGATTTTGATAAGTTGACCATTCGCGTCATCGGTAAACCTTGTATTCGAAGATGCTGGGCAGATCTTGAGCAACGCAATTCAAATGCGAGGATCTTTGTATCTCTTCCCGCCATAAGGCCAGAAGAGTCTCGTGGGAAAATCGTATCGGCTGCTTTTGTAGAGTTCGATCCTTCAGATGCTGTTGTAGACTCACATTCCTTCGGGCCCTCGATTGGGCCTTTGAGACATTGATCGACATCCCAGCACAAGCACTTACAAGGTGAAACAATTAATGAGGGTTCGGCAGTTCAACTTGCGGTCAGTCATATACTGCTGTAGCCCGGCACTCGCATCGGCGCAACCACACCCGAAGACGGTTTACCTCCCGCTGTTTCACGGCGCCCGGGCCGCCTCCGCCCAGATGATGTCACTTTATGCACAGGATATAGGAATGTGACTAGACAACTCTGTCAAAGATCGAATTGGATTCAATTTCGATGATCATGATCAGATGCAGACTCCCTCGCATACGTTGTTCAGCTCTGTACCAGCTGGAACATTATGTCTGAGACTTTGCCAACAATACCGGTTCCAACTAAAGTATTCTGCCCACGCTAGCAAGACGCCGTATCAATTAAAGGGCGAGCATTATGACGCTTGTGCTATGCCCTTTGTCTATATAAAGACGTGATACTGCCCGCATAAAGTAGACGAATAGGTCTCTTTACTATACATTACCCTTACTTAACTGGTAGCCTCCCCATCATTTGCCAATTTATTACCATTGAGGAGAAATTACAAAGTTAATCGGCAAAACGCCTTCTCTGAAGCAACGGAATCAGCACCATGGACCCTCACTACAAACTCTCTATCATAGAGGAGTGGCCAAATGACTTCCTAGATTTGACCATCCATGATAATCTTGATGGAAGTTTTGAACTCGCTGGTCTCAAATCGAACTCACTTTCATACTGGAAGTCTCCCTCGAACGATCCGAAAGTGATTTCAGTCCGGCGTTACCGGCAGGATACTCTCTACATCAGCAAGCACCCAGACGCGCTTTATCTCTGGGCCTACAATGAGAAATCATGCCAAATTGATTCAATCAACCTTAGCACCAATAAAACTTACCAGATCGCACTACCACCCGATTTTGTCCTTAACCACGTCACCTACTACTGCTCTGCCCGACTAAACAAAACTCTCTGTATCGTCCAAGGAACCGTCAGTGGCTGGTCGAAACTTTACTACAATGAGCTTGGCTCGGAGGGCATATTCATGGAAACTTGGGGGAACTGGGACATACATGTCGTGGGCAAACCGGTAGTTGTTGAAGCTGACTCCACCCTCTGGGTCTATACCACATACCGCTACTATAACGACTGGCAAAACCTTCGCTATCGTTGGTGCTGGACTGCCGCCCTTGACTGGGGCGAATGGCACCAAATGGACCACATCGGCACGGATTGGCACATCAATTCAATTGCCGGAGTCAACGGTCGAAGGACCGGCAGTGGCCACGGGGTCGTTGTAACCAACGCTGAGGGAGCCCACTTTGTCAAAGCTACTGCAGGACACGACGACTGGCCTGCTATCACGGGTAAAACAATCGAGGATTCTTTCTATCGATCGCCTGTCACCAAAGCTGGCGGGACAACGTCTGGCAACGTCGGTGGCTTTGTCCACTTGAAGAATGGTGTTCTTTCCATGATAGACAACAAAGAAGACGTGCTTCACAGCGACTCGCTTGAGGAGGATGTGGTAGCCTTTTCTGTTTCTCAACTGTCTGAGGATGATGACAAAAGCACGGGTTTCCCGATTCTGTTTTGCAAAGGGTCTGCGACCTATTTGGCCAGGATTGTCAGTACTGTAGAATAGTGTTGATGTTCATTATTCTATCTAGACATTAGATAAGGCAAACCTTGGTACCACTGATCTGTCATCACGGTTGCCGCTCTCATAACGACCATTATTGTTGTGCAGTTGTTAAATCTAGGTCACCTCCCTCTTCCCTCAAGCCCAAGTAAGTTTAAGACTTTTGGAGGCCCTTCCGTTCCGTCTGGGGCGCCACCAGTGCCAAGCGCCTTGTACAACTATGGACTGATCTATCGTTTTCCCTGCATCAATAGCGCCTGGTTTCATATATGACAGTTTACCACAACCCGTCTCTCAGGATACGCTGAAAAGAAGTGAAGGCTGCTTTGCTGTTCCGCAGACGTCATCTCTGTTCGGGTCGCAGTCTTAGCTTGGAAAAAGAAAGGCTGGCCTAAACAGGTGACAACTATCCCCTTCACTTGATTAGCCACTCGCTAGACAGCAGACCTCTGATTAGCAGCTCAGTCAGCCTGGAATTTGACTGTCTCAGCAACCCCCCATTTTCCAGTAAGCCACAATTCTCAACTCAAATGCACAAGGAACTGCAAAAGACCGAACGGTCGTTAAGAGAGCTTTGTTGCGGACCTGCTCCTTCATTCAAGAATATCCCAATATTCATCAGCAGTGAGTGTTCCAGGGCCACCACATTAGCCTGGGACTTACGGGTCAAAAGCAGATTGATGCAGCTTTACAGACATCCCAATTGTTACCAATTTGTACGTCGACGCAGTTTAACGATGTCGGCAATCCAGTAATCTTGCTTGCGGAATTCATTTCAGGAACGTGCCTCGTTGTTGCCTGTCCCTCAGAATATTGTTTAACGAAAACAGTATAAAGCAAATGCTGTGAATCAATATCCGCGATACCGTTGATGGAACCGCGACTTTAATTGTCACCAGCGATTTCTTCGATAATTTCAATTGCCCTCTTAAAGTTCTTCTTGTCCTGCTCTGTAGGCTTCACAAAGCTTTCGCCGCCACCACAACCCGCAGGCCCACCATTCCACCATTCCAGATCATTGCTTTGCCAAGCGATACCAGTGTCCAGGCCGTATATGTCTTCGCTACCTTGAGGTTGCTCCGTAGGCAAACCTTGCAAGATACCGTGTAGTTCATTGATGACAGCCTGATGGTTCGCGATAGATAACGTCTTTGAAACTGCCGCCGCTAGGTCTGGGGAACCAGACGTGCGGCTTGCAACTGATACTATCATTTTGTCATCACCAACACCAGGATTAGCATCTATGGTGACAATCTTGTCAGGTGTAGGTGGGGCAAAGCCTCCAGTGATTCCTGGCACAATTAGCTTTGTGTGGTTTACTGTGGATAGATAATGATTACCCCTCTGGAGACGAAGGCTAAACTCGGAAGGTGCCATGATGAATTGAGAAAGTCAATTGATGGATTATGTTGCATGGACTGTGTATGAACAGAGAGGCAGACTCTTGAAGCTTTATACACCAGCGACGTGAACTGCGTGGGAAAGCCGAGACACCACGTCATTTGTCTTCATCTTACGATGGGGTTTCTCATGCTAGGACTATTTTAGTTTAGCTTATTCCGTTATGGTTTTTGATTTTCTGGTTACAAAGTGATCTCTAAGGAAGTTGCCGAGCTGAACTATTTTACCTAAAACGTACTCTTGGTTTAATACCAAAAAGGAAATGATCGATAAGAATTTTAGAGCTGAGATAGCGTTTTGTCAAAAATTGAAAATTGTGTTCTCTGATGTCAGCTTACGCCGATCCTCGATAGGCACGCAAGTCAACCACCCGATCCAAACCGTGCCAGAGCCGCACTCCACCTCGATCCAGGCATTAAAGTTTGAATTAAAGAGGTACTAAGAATCCTCTAAATACATATAGCAATTTAACTTCCTCTTCCTATCTTCAATACTATAAAGAAATATCAGTAATGATATATGTCATTGACAGTGGTGGGGAATGTGTCAGATCATACCCTATACAAGAGTAGGATTAATAATAGCATCAGCCAATAAGAAGGCACATTCTGCCATCACTATGCCAAGAAGTTGTTGGTCCAGCTTCAGCATGAGGGGGAAGAACCCTTGTCGCATTTTACCAGGGACGATATCTTAAGTTGCTCCGGTGCGGCAATTAAACGTCCTGGGAACATCATTGACCAACTTCTCAAGATGAACTGCCAGAAGCCAGGCCATAGGGAGCTGTGTCGCCAGCTCTTCATCACACGCTATCAACAGCGCCTTCAAAGGTACACGCCATCTCCGTACGGTGTTCCCAGCGACAGCAAGGGTTATCTCGACCCAATTTTGCCACATCTGCTCAACGATAGAGAATTTTATCACGGACGTTTATATGCTTCCAACGCTCGTTTGTCTCTAGGCCCAATATTGTGGGAGGCCATAGGGACGATACCGGATGAGTACAAGGTCCTTTGCGACATGCTAGTGAATCCAAGCGGCGAATTCTCGAGGATATACGTGGAACACCTTGACGAATTTGGTTGTAAAATGTATTCAACAGACCGAGTGCAACTGATGAGCCCCAATGACTTTTTCCAAACTTTGGACACCTGGGATCTACGACACAGGGGCTTAGGTTGGCAGAATCTAGTAAACTGTTTACTTCACTACCGCCGTTGGCTCTGTCACCATAAGCTTGGTAGGTAATTCGCTGTGGTAGTTAGGCATAATTTATCACTGATATGCTAACGATATCATCCAGCTGAACTCTGGGCACTAGGACCCTGTCATCTCAATATGATTCTTCCGCTTGAATACGGTCTCATGGTATATATCGATGATGAATGGAGACGTCTAGCCTGGGTTTACTTGGATAGTGCCCTCGCGGCCACTCCCAGCCCTATCAGCACGACAAATATCGACTCTGAAGTTCTACAGCGCCTGCAGGAGCACAAAGTCATTGATGACGAAGAGAGAGAGGATAACCCCCGTTCGGTCCAAGTACTCTTTTCAGCTGCAGGTACAGGAAAGACCCGTCATATATTCCAGCTTCTGCAGAGCCGCTGGGGATTCTACATGGTAGCACCCAACCTCCGACCCGGGGACGAAACTGTAAACGACACCGACATCATTGAGCCACGGAGATACGGTGTTTCGAGGGACACTTTGACCATGTATGAAGATCACCCTCAGATGGCTCCCCAGTGGCCATCGGGAGAGGTGGAAGTATCCTTTTCCATCATCGCTGCTCGCTGCGCCCTTCTATACGAATTCCTGCACAAGTATCCCAAGGAGACGCCAGGGAAATGGCTTTCACTACAGATAAGCTGCGAAACTAGTGACCCGTTCGACGCACTTTACAGACTTTTCCGGTTATCTGACTCAATGTACTTGTACTACGATTCGAGTATCGCGATCCATGCTGATATACCAGGAAACATGGTACCAAGCTGCTATGCACTCCTGCGAGACCTCCCATCAGAGTACTTCAATGGGACTCTTTACCACTGCTTTGATGAAGCACAGGTTGCCCTTGATTCACCAAAGTCTTTGTCCATGTTTGAAGACCTGTATGCAAGCCTGAGCTGGTATGATATACTAGCTACAGATTGGAATCCAGATTCCTTTGGAGCGGTAAGACGAAACGATGAGAACAGGGAGGAAGGCCAAAGCGGTCTAGGATGGATGGAAGAGGGCATGCCAATCATATACCCAATACTATTGATATCGGGAACTTCTCTCCGCATTGGAGAGCTGAAAGAAACGCTTACCAGCTGTTCTTCAGATACGTGGGACACAGACCCATGGCGAGGATGGCAGGAACCTGGGTATCACGATGTGTTTCCGTTGGTTGCTAGCGACCAGGACTTTTGGAAGCTATACCAAGAGCATACAACAAGTGTACTCACTGAACTCGAGAATGTCTACAGCACGATGCAAGACGCTAGTATTTCTCAGATACCACTGATGAGTCGAAGCGGTCGCCCTTTGGCTGTGTCAATAGATCAAAGCACAGACTTTCGCAATATGCGTAAAGTATTACACCAACCCTTGGATATCCCTCCCTTCCAGAATATCCTGAGACTTCTGGGGCAAGTCTACAACTTCACTTCAGCCCAGGACCAAGAAAGAAGCAGAGCTAACAGGGACTTCATTCCGTCAAGTCTGGAGGAGCTACTAGACCAACGGAGTTCCGAACAGGTCGCTCTATCTCTCGTCTTCTGTTTGGTAAAGCCGCTTGTTCACAAGCAGTCGCTAGAAGACAACGAAATCGGACAAATAGCTCTCAAGCTATTGACAGACTACGGTAGTCTCCAACCTGACGAGCTGCTCGAATCAATCCAACATGAGGTCGCGCAACCTTTGTCACCCAGCTTCTCGTTCACTAAGTCGTCGGATCTTCTACACGAGAACCTAAGGAACATATTTATGCGAAACCTCATTACATCCTGCAGCATCAGTCAGCGCGGCCGATTTAGGTGGTCTACGAACTACATTGAAGACATCATTATACTCTCTGCGTCTTGGGTCTCGACCGACTATACTCTTGCCTCAATCCGCTCATCTGTAGAGCAGGCCAAGAATAGTTCAAGCACCCGAGCAATGGGAGCCCTCAAATCACAGATTCGAAAGATGAAGGCTGCAGGCAAAGCAGAGCTAGTTCAAGATCTATTCCGAGCTGCAATTCGAGCCGAGCTGCTTAGCACGCCCTCGATATTCTTGAAGAAGTTCCATGCAGATTTGGTAACATACGGATTTGCTTTGGTTCAGCGGGACGGCGAAACGATGAGAAATACTCTTTCTGAGCCCATTGCTGTGCACGCCGTTATGGACTATCTGCGCACGGAGGGAGAGGAAGAATATGAAGAACTGATGCTGCAGTGGCTCATTAATACACAGGATGATTACGAGGTTCGATCAATGTTTGGGAAGGCTACAGAATGGTTCGTTGCAATGGTAAGTTTCCCATGCCGCAAACTCTGCATATTGTCACGATATCCAAAGAAATGCTGATTCAACACAGTCCTTCGACCGGTTGTTGAGATGTCAGTCCTACGACGGCACTGCTCTACCAGATCTACTGGATGGAGCGAAGCGTCGTGGAGTCCTGTTGGAGGAGCTTAGCAAAGCTATCCGGCTGGATGCTGAAAGGAACGAAGTCGGCAATCTAGGAGCTGTTGTCAAAATTGATGGCTATGCTTTACCAGAGGTTCCAACTGTCTTCGAGTATCAGACTTCTGGTACCATTTGGAATTGGATGAGGCAGGTTCGCCTAAAAGGACCAAGATCCACCCCGACCTTCATGTTCCCGGACATTAATGCTGGCCCAGACCTGATCTTTGTCCTAGAGAACCAGCCTTCATTATCAGATACTGACACTAATCGAATTTCAACGAACCTGCAACCTCAGGACGCAGAAAGAATCTTCGTTGCTGTTCAGGTATGTCAAATAGATGTTGACAATGCTAAGCTCAACTTGTAACACTAAATAGATCAAGACTGGACAAAGTGCTCGGTTCGAAGATGCAATGGAGACATTGATAGAGTCCAATTGGCATAAGAATTTGAATGACACTGCTCGAGACGAGGACATGCAAGAACTAGGCTCTTGGAAGAATGTGCCGTTTTTATTACTCTTGATATGCACGGGCATCACGGTCAAGAAGAAGAAGATCGAGAAGTGGATCGAAAAGAACGCATCTCGTATCCCGACGTGCCGGTTCATATGTGTCCTGGACGAAACAGTCACAAGTGATATATGGGGCCAAGATTTCGTTAGTCTGGCCGACACCATCAGAAGACAAAATATGCAACAGCAGAGTCCTTGGGAGCAGGATGTTAGGGAGCGTAGAAAGAGGGATGTTGGAGGAATCACCTGGGAAAGACAGCTTGCAGATCGATCAAGAAAGCGGCCTCGTATAGACGAATAGGATCAATTCTCATCTAGTTGTAGTATACATTTTCGAAGTAGCTATGACATGATGTAAAATAATTATCCTTGTTATTACATAACTGCCCTTTAGTAATAGTTGAGCGTTGACATATGTACTATATCTATTGGAGAAAGCGGACGTCTCAAAAAAACGCAAAGAACAGTGTTTCCTTGTCTTCCAGCTTACAGCATGAAAGTGTTTATTGCGTGCGGTTGCGGTCAGCACATGGGTAAAAGGCCCATGTCAGATTATGGAGACCTCTACCTTGCAAGGCCATTATTATTAGCGCGTCGAGCGCTTGTTGGAATTGATTTCCTCAAAGTGGTGGGTCTTCCATGCTTCTGTTGGGTATGCAGTTGGTTCAAATACGGATTTGCGTTACAAGTCTGTTTCAGCCCAACGTATGTGGATAAACATCATGCACATCAGGGAGGGATATCTTGGGAATGTCGCTGGCTTCCCAATAAACTTCCGTAATATCAGGGCTTTGGCCCTTTACAACTATAACGTTTATGGAAGTCAGGCTAGCAGAGGTCAATTCCGCGACTCATTGGCCTCGTATAATCTGATACACCGTAGCAGGCAATCTTTTTGCAGTATCTAAAGTTTTGACTGAATAACCAAGAAAACCCTATTATCAACCAATACATCCCTTCAAAATAACCGCAGCTATGGGCTATCACACCGCCAACTTTGTGCCAACCCTTCGTCATGAGACCTACCCTGCCATTGACGAGACGAACCCCGAATTATCAGCAGATGGAAAAGTAGTCTTCATTACAGGCGGTGGCTCAGGCATCGGGCGTCAAATTGCCAAGGCTTTCCTTACTGCTGGCGCCAAAGGCATATTCCTCGCCGGACGAAATGAATCGACCTTACAAGATACAATCAATGAGCTGAACAATCTTCAAGAGTCTAAAAGTAACAAAACGACCTTTCACTACGCCACAGGCGATGTTACAGATGCAGATTCTGTTGCATCCGCTTTCGAAAAAGCCAACGAAGTATTTGACCATATCGACATATTGATCCAGAATGCTGGGTATCTTGATGATCATGTTTCTGTATCAGACTCCGACCTCGACGACTTCTGGAAGGCTTTTGAAGTCAATGTCAAGGGAGCTCTCATTGTCGTCAAACAATTCCTGAAGCAGAGCAGAGCTGGCGACACTATTATCAACATCAGCTCTGGAGCTGGACATCTGCCCTACCTGCCAGGATACTCAGCCTATTCGGGATCGAAGCTTGCTTTTGCAAAGATTACGGAATATGTCCAACATGAGAATCCTGATTTGCGAGTCTTTAGTATTCAACCAGGAGCTGTTGAGACTGCCATGCAAGCTAAAAGTGGCATTCCTGCTGTTGATGATATTAGTAAGTACCCTGCGTTTGGAGACTCGGGCCTACTTTAACGTTCTTTTCTAGGCCTCCCGGCATCATACTGTGTGTGGTTAGCAGGCTCTAAGGATGCAGACGCCGTTAAGGGCAGATTTCTGTGGACAAATTGGGACGTCGATGAATTGAAGGACCGTGTTGAAGAGATCAAGGAGAAGAATCTTTTGATTCATGGTCTAAATGGCTGGTAAATCTTTCTGTTGATGTAACACTATAGACGCTATATTCTGGCTCACTCCGATGCCTCTAGTTCCTTCTTCTCACTCTCCCCTAGAAGACCAAGTGCCTCTCTTCGTGTTGGTGCCGACGCATCGAAGTAAGGCTTCTCGGCCAGTGAGGTTACCCGAGTACCATGTCGTGGCTCTCTACCGCTATAGTCCCAACTGGCATTATGGATAGTAATACTATAACAATCAGCTGCATACTTGAAGATCAACGAGTTACTCACCGATTATCCCAGAGCGCCGAGGTTCTAGGAGTCCACTTAAACCGGACCTGTATGTCGACATTCGTCTCGTAAACATCATATAGATAGTTAAGAATAACATCGCTCTCCGCCTTGTCAAGGCCAACGATCCTATCCGTCATCGCCCGGTTCACCCAAAGTGCTTTCCAGCCTGTCGCAGGGTGCACCCTGACTAGAGGATGGACTCTCTCAACATATTTGGGGCCCTGTTCAGGATGATCGCGGTCAAGGTATGGGTGCGCTGACTTGTAAACAGCCAAACGACCATCGATGATCTTTCTAAACCCTGGCGAGAGCTTTTCATATGCTGCGTAGCCGGAGGCCCATAGTGTATCACCGCCAACGGAGGGAATAGTGTCGTTGTGAAGATGCGTGATGCCTGCCGGTTGTCTCTCATGGACCAAGTCTGTGTGCCAACGGGACGCTCCTCCTGGTTGGCGGAAACTGGCAGGACGCTCTGTTGCTTGAAGATCAGGCCAGAGAACACTCACGCCTGGCAGGCCTGGGACCTGAGGCACCTGTGGCTTTTGCAACTGTTAATTTCCAGCTTCAGTACTAGAAATGTCGTTACTCACATGAACTTCCACTTCTCCATACCATTCACCAAGTTCCTTCTGCTCTTGTGGCGACAAATCCTGATCTCGAAAGAAAACAACACTTCTCTCTGCAATCAAAAGAGCAAGTTCATCGCGCTGCTGATTGGTAAGGTTCTTCAGCTGCAAGCCCTCAATCTCGGTTCCGATATAAGCCGTGAGATCAGTAACCTTTGTCGCAGCAGAGAGAAGACTCTTTTTTGACTTATCAGCTCGTGCACCTGCATCAACGTGATCACGAGGCTTGTCGCGGATCTTGTACACATCGTCTAGGTACAATGGACGAGAAGGGCGGTATGGATATCCTTGAGAAAGGTCCACGCCGGATTTCTCGAGACGTTGCTTGGCAGCTTCTGGTAAGGCGAGAGTGTCCTTGATGGGTGGGGCGACATCTTGGATACTGGGATCAATTGGTGCGGGAGCCATTTTGTGCAGAGTAAATAACTGTCTTAGTATTAAATCCTGACACCTTCAAGCCTTGACATTCGATTCAACAGCAGAGCGAGGTATCTAGATATATCAGGATCCCCTCATTACAATACTACCCTAAGATGACGCCATACGAGCACAGAATGGCAACGGCCAATTCATTCATATATTATTGGTAGGCTGTTCCGGTGCAATATGCAAAGGGTATTGCAACATAGATACAGATGCTGATCTGTGCAGATTGCGATATTTTCGTAGATGAGGACTGATAACATGTAGTCCCGGGAATAGGTCAAATGGTTCCACATTCGAAGTCGCAATAATGTCAGCAAATGAAATAATGACCCTATCTCCACTATTGCACAGCGGGTGTTCATCTGTTCCCGAAGGACTATAATGCTCTGTAACATTCTTTCCGACTGCTGAATTTATGGATTTACCTCAATGTGTCTAGGAAAACCAGTAGGTTCTTAGTTGAGACGAGTCCCAAGACCGCAGCTGTATCCTCCTGGGTAACGACAAGACAGCCAACGCCCAATTTTCCAAAGAGCTCCACTGCATACTCTAGTGGTGCTTTCGACGGGATAGTTATGAAGCTTCTGTCAATAGCCTCCGCTAGACCTCCTTCTGCGACATGCACCTCGGAAGGCGCTGGGATGTCATCTCTTTTCTCAATCGAGTGCAGTACACTTTCCAACTTGTACTGGGAGATATGGCCATGACAGATCCCCGACTCGTGGACAAACAAAAGTCCTGAATCCGTACAGCCCTTGTTCTGAAGTTTGGTGAGTTTACTTCGAAGAACCGAAGTGGCAACTAGACAGTTGGGTCCAACAGATACAATCGCGTCGTCGACCGCATCCTTTGAAGGCAGGAGAACATCCACCGTCGCACTGCCATTCTCGTCCCGAAACTCTCTGACTTTCTTGACAGCAGCCTCGGCATCCAAGAACGGGTGTCCCTGCAGATGCTGAGCTAGATCATAAACACCATCAGCGCTGATGGCATCAGCTACCCACTTGGCACTAAGGATAGCAATCATAAATGGAGGAATGAAGTTGACCTCCCCTGTCAGTTCAAACATGATGACAGCCAAACTAACCGTCATCCTGCTGACTCCTGCTAGAAACGCCGCTGACCCGACCATAGCGAAGACACCCGGTGAGATGTCAGGAACAAGTTGACCGACCGTCCGACCGAAAAGAGCACCAGCGTCCATGGCGGGGATTATGATACCAGAGGGAACTTTGCAGCCAAAGGTGATGGTTGTAAGAAGGAGCTTGACGAATGTGCCAGAGATGAGCCACGCATAGTATGTTCCTTTTCCACTAAGCTTAGCTTCCTGCTGGCAGATCCAGTCCTCTTCGATGTCGTTGCAGTCAACAAGAAGTCGCTGCATGACAATATCTCCAGTTTCTCTAATCAACACGTTGGGGAACTGAAGCACGGCGGTGACCAGTGTAACGAGCGCCACCTCGAAGACAGGGTTATTCTTGATGATAGAGGTCTTTCGGAATGACTTGGCCCAGAGGAAGTTGGCTCGGCAGAAAACACCACCAAACACACCACCACAAATCCCAAGGATGACAAAGACGAAATAGTGAAGAGCATCATAGTTGACGCCGTAGTTCGTCTCGAAGAGGACAAGTTTACCCGTCCCAGTAGGATTGAGTTCTTTCAGAACAGCTGCGGCGACAACAGAGCAAAGGCAGCTTCTCCAAAGGACACGACGAGGAAAGTGGGTGCTGATCTCCTCGTAGCTGAAGAGAACACCGCCGATCGGAGCACCGAAGGCAACAGATAGTCCGGCTGAACAGGCAACGCTGAGCATCTCCCTCAGCTTTCGCTGATTGTTGGCGTACTTTGGAAAACAGATGGTGACGAGGTATCCAACGCAAGCCGAGATGTGTACAAACGGTCCTTCTTTCCCTAGGCACATGCCAGTCGCCACAGCGAAGGTCGCTCCAAGGGCTTTGACGATGAGAACTTTGAGATCGAAAAGGTGAGGGATAGAAAAGCCGGAGAGAACTGTTTTTATCTCGGGTATGCCACTTCCTGCAGCCATATACATAATCTTGCCACCAGATTTTGGAAGACGTTCTCCATCTTTTGTCTTCGACTGTTCATCCTCAGGAGCAACAGACTTCAATGTTGACTTCGTAGTCATAGTGACAATCCCAGCAATAACCCCAAAGGCCAAAGACATACTCACGTAAATTGCGTACGCAGAAACATAGCTCTCTGTCCATGGTCTCCAGTCCTGGCAGGGTCCTTCAAAAGAACAGCATGAGCGACGGGTAAGGAAGACGTTTCTGGTACAATATCCGTCTTTCCAATCTGCTGCTGTCTCAACACTGATGTCCACAACAGCTGCGACACATGCGGTCAGAAGACCAATGGCAAATGCTGCGAACCATCCTTGCGAAGCGTCCCAGATTTCAGAAACGCGATGTCGGATTCCTCGGCGACTGTGCAGGCGGGACAGGTCATGGCTCTGGTTATCTTTGATGAGATTTTGGAGCCAGTCGATGGCATGATAATCATTGTAAGAAGCACACTCCTTTGCGTCGTTTGCTGGTGGTGGGATTGAATGCTCTTGAGAGCCCATTAAAGGTGTAGTCTCAGTAGGCTCATTGCCTTTTCCATTCTCTGATTGAGAAGTCATTTTTTTACATAAAATAAAAAGTGGTAGACTATTCAAAGGAATAGAAGGGAAGTACTTGGAACCATTAATAAAAATGCGTCAATACGTAGATTCAAGGCAAAGCTATCGATGCTGTCGATCCTTCTGAGTCACGGTAAGCAGGAAGAACATGTGACGTTGAAATATCACATCTCCGGCGCGCCGTGAGGAAGAAACGCGTAGCGGTCCGTTAATCAACTACTGGGTATATCAAGGCTAAGGGAATAGATGTTAAAAGGCTGAAACTCAGCTAAATATAACTATAACAAAAGAAACAGTAATTATTATAAATTAAATAATTGAACATTCCCTTACGGTATATTTTTAATTACTGGTAGTAGGTACTACTAATAAAATGATAAAGTCTTGACTTATCAAGAATAAAATAATATTTTGGAAACCAGTAATTTGTTTCAACCTTAAATCCGCGGAGATATATATGTTTTATCTGGGCATGACCAGTTTCTCGTGAGGGGAGATCAGTCACGTTTACTTGACACAAGACATCAAATCCCGACGATCTGCCTTACTTTGGCGATCATTTTGCTCGGTCTCTCACTTAGCTGTTCAAGTCATCTTAATCAGTTCTACACCCTTTATCTTCTCCATGTCTTGCTAAGAAGTTGGCGGTCTATGATATTGGTTTTATAGACCTCTACTCCTTCATAGTACAACGTCAATTCTACTTGGCAGCGCTGCTATCGTTGGAGAACCAGAATGACGTAGGGCATCTTGGCAGCTGGCCCGCAAGCGTGAGCTTGGGGTGGGTTGGACTGTACAAATCAGCGGATGCGGCAAGCTGAAGTTCAAGATTTAAACCGGGGCCAAACTGCTCGGATTGACGCTGAAAAATATTATCAAAAGCTCGTTGATTGTTCAACCAACAGCTGGAGATTTTCAACAACTGTCGCAACAACGATATCTGATTTAAGGTATAACCAGGTAATTCGTTTTCCTAGCCTACCCTACTGTCTGGCTGGCTCATAGTTCTAGATCGCGCCCCGCTCTATGATTCCCCAACAGCCAGGTTCAAACGCTCCGGGTGGCTGAGACCCGGAACGACATACCAGCCAATTATGTTTCGCGGAGCATTTACTTCGCCAATTCGACCAGTCTAGAATCAACAATCATTTACTTATGATGACATGTGACATTCATCTCAGAGACAAAAAAAGAAATTCAGCCACAGATTGTAGCAGCTGGACCAACCATTTGTGGATAATCTCTGAGTACAGGGCCTGAATGCCGCTGTTTTTCGGGCAGTATCTCATGAAGCACTTGCCTTACACGTATGTGGAAGTTCTAGGCCTTTGGGTGACATTGCAGTTTGGTGACAATAAGACGGCAGGTTCCGTGCTTATACTTTATATCAGAAGAAGCATCCTTTCGTTCTGCAACCAGACTGTCAGAGGCAATACTTTATGGGACCATTCTCCTTCACAGATAAACGACGTAGCATCAACTTATTCCAATTTCTACCAGCTACCACAGTACATCAAATCTTCATCCTATCACAAATCCAGCAACCCTCAGGAAGACCACGCTCGATCTACAGGTTGTGTGATATAGCTTATCGGATATTTAAAAACGACAACACACCAAGCCCAACATGATCCCAAAAATGGGTCTGCGCTCAGCAACACCGTCAATACCTAAAACCACCACCACCTCGGCCTATGAGAATACAAGCTCTCAGACTTCTGACGCCTCGACGTCTACCCACATTCCCAAGACACTCAGTAGCTCATCAAGTGTGCGCAAAAGAAAAAGAACGACGAGGAATGGCATTGCAGACCATAAAGCGGTATTGCCTCCCAGAGTCCATTGCTGTTCAAAGGATCAGCCTGATTTTTCGAGGACAGAAGAGAGGAAGGTCGCTCCGATGCCATCAACAACAGCGGGTGCCGTGCAAGATCTTAGCACGACTCAGATAGACGACAGAGGGGAAGACAGTACTGAAACCAAGTTGGACGATGCGGATGATGAGACCGTGCTAAGAACACTTCGAGACTTGGTTCAACTGGGTACAGAATTGCGGGAGAATGCCCGCAAACAGATCCGCTGCATTGGTCAAGTGGAGGATTTTAATTAAACTCATGTAGGCGTCGGTATAGGTCCATTCTGTAGCGACGACTAGGTTGTATCCGTTGATGGGTAACACTTGACGTGTCTATCCAGTATACGTGGGCACCTAGCATAGAAAGATCAAACTGTGGATTTGGTAAAGCACTAGCAGAATTAACCAACTAAGAGGACCCGGTGGATGTCGGTGGTAATGGAAGACCATTAGCACAGACAACGTCTCCAGTAATCCATCTCGATCGCTCCTCGCAAAGAAATCCTATAATCTCTGCAACATCGTTCTCAGTGCCTGCCCTCGGGGCCGCTGGCGTCTTCTTGTTCTGCTCCTCCATCCGGGCGAGATGTGTTTCACCCGCGGCTCTGTACATGTCCGTGTCCACAGGTCCCGGGTTAACCGCATTAACTGTGACCTTGTATTTGTGTCCAAGTTCTGTTGCCCAGCACCGTGTCAGAGCCTCAACCGCTGCCTTGGATGCTGAGTAGGTGCCCTGTGTAGCAAAGCCGCCTCGGGCAGAGATAGACGAGAGGTTGACGATACGTCCCCCTGGTCTGACGTAAGGGATGAACGCCTGTGTCATGAAGATGACAGCACGAACATTTACCGACATTATTGTTTCGTACTCAGAGGCCGTGACCTCTTCGATGCGTGTTCCTGCAGATCCCAGTCCCGCATTGTTGACAAGGATGTCGAGTTTTTGTACATCGAACGCGGCAAGAGTAGAGTCGATGACTATTTTCGGTGAGGAGAGAGACGCGGCATCGGCTTGTATCGCGTGGGCTGAAGAGCCAAGGGATTCGACTTCGCGGACAAGATCTTTGGCATGTGCTCCCGACGACTCGGATACGTAGGTGAAAGCGACCTGTACAAATTAGTCAGTAAAGCCTTTTGTTTGAGAGGAGGCTACAACAAACTTTTGCACCTTGTTTTGCCAATGTTAGAACGATGCCTCTGCCAATTCCGCGGGCTCCTCCCGTAACAATCGCGACTTTTCCGTGCAACGACATTGTCTTTGTTAATACGAGTTCAAGAATAACTTTTCAGATGTTTTCAAGTGGGCGTAGCACGTATAGATAACCCTCCGATATAGAAACATAATTGTCTTCGGCTTTTACTTCTAGTCATACGTTTTTGGTTTCCAGACTGTCACTGACAGACTGACTTGATGGAAACAATTGAGGATGGAGAAACTAAACTGGCTCGGAGTCTTGCCTCATTGGTTGGATGACCGCTCGGTGCTGTCGCCGAGCCAATTGTCTTCTAGCATGGTAGCCTGTACCCATAAATCTTGCTTGGAGACGCCACCGACAAGTGCCTTGACATTAGTTCAGCAGAGACGGGGTCCACGAAATGGAGCGTATTGGGGTCATTCGGGGCACGTTGGGAGTAGCGTCGGAGTGGAACTTGGAGACTGAAATGACTAACAGAGTGGACGGCAGAGCAAACTAGTAATCACTGGAGAACGATCCGACCGAGTTAGATCGTCTCCAGATTACCTGGGCCGTCGAACATCTTAGGAGATCACTAAACAGCTGTGCCAGTTTTGGCTTTTTCATTCGCCTGATAGAAGCATCTTGCTCACTCTAAGCTCGACCCAGTCGCTCGCCTAAATTCATCTATGTGGTCAACTCTCACCATCATTATACTGCAGTGTAGAATTGCGTTGGGGCCCTTAATAATACAAAACAATATACTCTACGTGGGTCTTTTATCGAGTCACCTTGGTTGAGTATGAAGGCCATTTAGAGGCGCGGCTTTTTTTATCGTGCCAGTAGCATTCGTCATTTTCCAAAGCCTACACCTCAAATCAACATTATGATAAGAGACAATTATAAGCTTGAGGAAGCAACACTGTTGATTAAAACTTTGTACTTCATCGACAGGTGATCTGAAAGGGTCTGGGCTATTAAAAATTGTAATAAGAAACCTCTCTTTATTGTCAGGTACCAACCCCAAGTCTATCATAAATCTATCTAGTAATTTGGGCAGACCATACGTCTACTCATCAATGATCTGAACCTTGATAGCCCTTGCAGCGGGGTTCGACGCTACACCAAATGCCTCAATACCCTCCTCAAGTTTGAATCGGTGCGTAACGAGAGGCTTAAGGTCAATAAGTCCCTCCGTTACTAGGCTTATGGCCTTGGGGTAGGTGTCATGGTAACGGTATTGGAATCGAAGATCAATCTCTTTGGAAGAAAGATGCATGAAGGGGATGTTCTGGAAGTCTTTTCCGACTCCGATAACAAACACAGCGCCGCCGAAAGCGGAGGCCTAGTTGAATACGTTAGTCAAGTGAGATCACAAAACCACGGTTGTTTTATACTTACATAAATACCGGCATGGATACTGGACTCGACACCAGTGCACTCAATCACTAGCCGCGCCTCTTCGCCCAAGGTCTCGACAATCTTCTTTCCTAAGTCCTCAGAGTCCACTCCCCGCTCAACTTGGACAGTACGAACTCGAGGAACGAGAGACTTAGCCTTAGCTAGGCGATTCTCATCCAAGTCCGTAATGACAATGGGAGCAGCGCCAGCTGCATGAGCCGCTAGAAGAGTCACAAGGCCGATAGGCCCGGCACCGCAAATAACTAGGGGAGTACCCATGCGAAGCCCGGACCTATCGATGCCTGCAAGCGCCACTGAAAGAGGTTCGAGTAGTGAACCCTCCTCGTAGCTAAGGCTGTCGGGCAACTTGTGCAGCCAGGCCTCTGGATGAGCATGGTAGCGACGAAGAGTGCCGTGGTAGGGAGGAGTAGAGAAGAAGACGACATCAGGGCAAGCGTTGTATTGACCGGTTCGGCAGTAGTAGCACGTAGGCTTGGAGCATGGAATACCGCATTCAAGTGCAACCCTGTCGCCTATCATCCGAATTATTAGCTTCAGTTTGAGGGTTGAGCATTGACATCAGACGATGGCTCACTCACCGACTTTGAACTTGGTTACGTCCTTGCCGGCTTTTATGACGACACCAGCACTCTCATGGCCAAGTCCATTCTCGCCGCAAACAACCATTGGACCAATGGCGCCATGCTTCCAGAAATGAACGTCTGAACCGCAAATGCCGGTGGCACGGACATGGACCAGGCATTCCGATGGCCCCGGTTCAGGGACGTCGGCCTTAATGAGATTCAGGTCATGTGCCGGGTTGGTCTGGACGGCGAAGTTCTTGGGCTTTCGCTGCAAGACCTCGGTGACTGTTGTGGATGACATAGTCATGCTTGTGGCATCTGGAGATAGAAAGAAGAGATGAGAATGATGAGCGAGTAGTTTGTTGTTGAGTTGCAGTAAAGCTTCAAGTTCTGTTGTTATATACAGGTCGGCTACTGATCAATCGCTAACTTTCATTTTGCGAAAGACAATCTCCACAATTCCCCGGAATCGTTGTAAACTTGGAGAACCTGGGGAACTTGGAGAACAATGAAGAACAAATTTTGTATATATTGCGAAGGGAATCCTGGCCATGGAATTCCAAGACCCAAGCTCCAGACTTCCTTCCAATACTCCACATCATCACCGTTCTATCCAAATCTTTATCTGATTCATTATGTCTCATCACATTGAGCAAGCAGATCAGTATGTCTTATGCTCTTTCCTTAGATATCTAACATCTAACTTGTCGATAGGAGGGAGAACGATGCTGTTGAGAAGAATAGAAAAGCAAGTGTGACCCTCATGGCACACAATGAGACTGGAGAGTGAGTGTATCAGTCGAGTCCCCTCTTGATCGATATTGACAGAGATAGAATTCGAAACCCTCTCATCAATATTCCAAAGGAAAGTCTCCTTGCCAACATCGAAACCTATGCACAACAGCATGACCTCAATGATGCCCTTCCCTACCTTCGAAAGGGTGCTCTCGTGGCACAGCGTCCAGCCGAATTCGAATCGATCGAAGAATTGAATGAGGAAGACCTCAATGCCCTCCGAACCGAAAAGGATCATAGATGGAACCATCCCAAGGCCCTCTATTTTACAATCTTCCTCAATTCCATCAGTGCAGCTATCCAAGGATGGGATCAGACAGGTTCCAACGGCGCCAATTTGTCTTTTCCTCAAGCCTTTGGTATCGCCGATCACGGCGAGGCTTGCGAGGCCGCTGGCACTTGTGAGAGCAATTCATGGATAATTGGTGCTATCAACGGTGCTCCGTATATGTCAATTGCTCTGTTGTAAGTTGCATTCCCATACTGGCTATCTCGGATGGATACTAACATTCTCAGTGCTTGCTGGCTTTCCGACCCCTTGAACCATCTTATCGGCCGTCGCGGTACCATCTTCATTAGAGCTCTCTTCAGCCTCCTCGCTCCCATCGGCCAGGCGCTCTCTCAGAGCTGGATCCAGATCCTGATTTGCCGAATTCTGCTCGGAATCGGAATGGGCCTGAAGGAAGTCACCGTCCCTGTATACTCTGCCGAGAATGCCCCCGCTGTCATTCGCGGTGCTCTGGTAATGTCATGGCAGCTCTTTGTCGCTTTCGGAATTATGCTTGGTTTCTCTGCAAATCTTGCTGTGGTTCATACCGGAGCGATTGCTTGGAGACTTCAGCTTGGAGACTTCAGCTTGGATCTGCCTTCATCCCTGCTGTTCCGCTGCTCCTCGGTATCTTCTTTGCTCCTGAGTCACCAAGATGGTTAATCAAGAAAGGACGTCACAACAAGGCATACAAGTCACTCCTTCGTCTTCGCCACACGCCTCTCCAGGCTGCACGCGACTTGTACTATATCCACGCGCAGCTGCTTGCTGAGGATATGCTCGTCAAGGAAGAAGGCTTCGAGAAGGCGAACTTCTTCACGAGAGCGGTTGAGCTCTTTACTGTTCCTCGCATTCGACGAGCTACCCAGGCTTCAGGAATCATTATGATTGCCCAGCAGATGAGCGGTAGTGAGTATCCTTCCCCACTCAGGCTCTTACAGAATGATGTCTAATCTTCTCTTCTAGTCAATATCATTGCCTTTTACTCCTCAACCATCTTTACTCAAGCTGGCGCCAATAACATCACCGCACTTCTCGTCTCTTGGGGCTTTGGAATGGTAAGCTCCCCTCTTCCCATGTGACCGATACGTCCAAGCTAACCTGATGGTAGACCATGTTCATCTTTGCGTTCCCCGCACTTAAGACAATCGACACCTGGGGACGCCGCACCCTCCTCATCTCCACTTTCCCGTTCATGTTCCTTACTCTTCTCGGCACCGGGATGTCTTTCTACATCCCCTCCTCATCTCCAGCTCAGCTTGGGATGATCGCCTTCTTCATCTTCGCCTTTGTCGCTTTTTACTCTCCGGGAGAAGGTCCTTGTGCCTTTGTTTATTCTGCCGAGGTCTTTCCTCTATCCCACAGAGAAATTGGAATGTCTTGGGCTGTTGCAACCAACAACTTCTGGGCTGCTGTTCTTGGACTTACATTTCCACGTATGTTACTGGCCTTGACCCCCGCTGGGAGCTTTGGCTTCTATGCCGGACTCAACATCATCGCGCTTATTGCCATCTTCTTGTTCATGCCTGAGACCGCCAAGAGGAGCCTGGAGGAGCTTGACTATGTTTTTGCTGTCCCTACCACAGTCCATGCGAAACATCAGCTCACTCGAGTTATCCCATGGTGGACTCAGCGACACGTACTGATGAGGAAGGGCCTGGTAGAGCCGCAGCTGTATCACTTTCACAGTAACGAGGCCTACCCTGGCGGAATGGATGCTGCCCGCGGTTCAAGTGAGAAGGAATAGTTCAGTATCTTTTGATCACTGTTTTGAAGGGCAACGAGTATCACTTTGTATTAGAATGTACTTCACGGAATCTATCTACTATTTCTAGCCGTCAAAGATAAAGGACAAGGTCTGATATATATCTGTACAAAGATAGCAGCTTGCAAAGGTCCTCACTGCCTGTCGCTACACCCCGGACAATGATATGTATCTCCTCCGGTATCCTCAACGAAGCTTACAAAGTCAAATGCGGTGATACCCGAATGCTTTTCACAATATCGCCGGTTTAACGAAAGAATAAAGTGAAGCTTTCCCATCCAGTAGCGTATCTGAGTTTGATGAAACGCTTAGAAGATGAGTCAATGTGATAACAGTCAAAGACGATTAAACGACGTGGATAAAACGCTGAGATCAATTGACTATCCCGTTTTAACAATGTCCATTGTATATCTGAAGTACCGATGGTCTTCAAACCACCAGGTGGTGATTGATCTGGTTGGGCCGACACTGCTTACCCTACCAAGACCTCCGACACAATCAACATCGTGACCAACATCATGACGACCAACAAGACCAATACGTGTCCTCAAACCGAGTATCAGGCGATAAAGGCAATGGAGTGGCCACGATGGGCTGTTGGAACGTCATGGATATTCTTTGTTATCCAGTGCCGGAGCGTTGTTGCAGTTAAACTTTTCCTCAACAAAATTACACCAATACAGCATCAAGACTCCGATGCTCCAACAAACTCTTTCATTTACCCCGCTCAGCATAAGGTTCTGTGAGAGGCATAAAGTCCCCTCTCTCCTTCCTCCTTTCTGCTCTCTTTCTCTTCCTTTCACCAACATTTCTCTGTGAAAAGGCTAACCCCCAAGGCTTTGAACAGCATTCAATCATCAATCCCTCTTGCACCAACACCACAGACTGTGAAAGCTTCCTGTGCTTTCCATCTGAACATGTAAGCATGATGCCTACCGTTCGCCGTTGTCAACGTCCTTGAAACGCTAACATGCTGCAGTCACCATGAAGTCTTCACTCTTCGCCCTGGCTTTCGCAGCCATCGCCCCTCTCGTCGCCGCCAGCGAATGCCTCTACAAAGGTAACGAGGCCGTCTGCGGTGACCTTGGAGTCATGAACGTCGCTCCCTCCGACATCCCAAAGGGTGTCCAGGCCTCCGAGGTCCGTCTCTGCGCCGACCACCCCAACGGTGGTCGCGACCGTGAGCTCGATCCCAAGAAGGGCGCTTCCCTGGCTCCTTTTGAGAATGAGAAAACCATCCAACCCTCTCCCAAGAACCTCTTCGAGCGAAAGTGCGCACTCAGCGCCCCATACGGCTGCTCTGATCGTTTCTGCTGGAAGATTTGTGGAAAGTCCGGCCAGTGGTGCTGGACTGCTGCGGCCAAGGGCTTAGGGCCCTGGAGGGGATGTCACAGTTGGCACGACTGCGGCATGGACGATGTGCAGTACGCCTGCGGAAACAATTGCAGGACACGTCCCCAAGATTGCGGCTGTAGCTGCTAGACGTGGCGCATGTCACACTCCGTACTCATGACGTGGCCACTGAATGTACCAGGGGGAGATAGTAGCCACAAGTTTGGGAGTTAAAATGTTCTTGTGTAGTTCGACTTAGATCTCTAGGTGAAAAGACTACGTATTTGGCTTTTTAAATGCTAAGCACGCCCGTGATGTTATGAAAATGTCCGAATAAGAATGTTGGCATTTATGCTATATACCGTCTCCCAACATCTTGTGTAAGTGGTGACAAAGACCAATGCCTGGCCTGTCCTGATGAGAGGCCTCAAATCGTGGCCTTGTGCAAATTTGCTCAATTTTCCGTCAAAGTAAACGTAACAGTTGCGTGGTCACCATCCCCTCCGTCTCTACCAACGGCATACGAAGTCGAGTCGACACTGCACGAATAAGAGTTGGACCCATAATACGGGTTATCGTATTTTAGTTCGACGGTGGGTCCGTTATCGCCGACCGTCCATTCCATCCAGCCCTCACATCTTGTTTGGAAGCCGTCGGACCGCAACTCCCATGTGCCTGATGCTCCAGGAGCGATTGTGTCGGGGGCAAGGAGACATCGTTCGCCGTGATCACATCCAGAGTCTGCCCAGGTCAACGTCTGCTGGGTATTGTTGACCAAAATGACGGTGGTGCGACGGAGAGTATCATCGCCCATGACCTCGGGCGCGTCGAATGGAGCAAATCCTTCTTCTTCTGGAACTTCAACCATGACTTCTTTTATTTAGAAGGAAGTATTGGGGTAGAGAGAAGGGAACAGAACAGATAGAGTGGGAGGTTAAGAGATATTGGTAATGTATGATTGTTTCGGAAAGGTAGTGGACTGAAAATGAGGTATTCGTGGTAGAGGTAAAGACGTGGATGGTCGCTTTATATAGATAGACAGGCTCAGCGATATATAGCTGTCGCTTGGTCAAGACTTGAGCTCCGACTTCAGACAGCTGAAAGTAATCTACAGGGGTTTTCAATAGCGCTTCAAACTAGAGGTCCAGGCCACATAATAAGTACAATAGATTGACTACACATGCATAAATAGTGCCATGTCTCGCGTTCTCGACCCCAATAGTCCAAAATTACACCGCTGTTAAGAAGTCGATAAGCAATAGTCTCAGTGCATCACCGCTCGATTGTTTTCGATCTAGCAGCAGTCCTGACTTCCCTTGCTGGTGCGCGCTATGCTCAATTAGGTTACGCGGCGGGGACACCCGACAGGGTTGGGGCTAAGCCGCATCGGGCTATCTTATCATGCTTATCTCTTATCGACAGGCGAGATCGATGCGGAGTCGGCTAAACCAGCTCCAAAAAAAGAGAAGAGTGGCATCACAAGCCTGAACTATTCATTGCATGCTAGTCGCAAAAGCCTCAATGTGGTGATGCCTACAGAATATGTAAGGTTTCTTTAAGATGCAAATCGTCAGCTACTGTGTGATCAAAAAATAACATGATTTCTCATTAATTGTTTTGCAATGTCCAAGCAACTGATGAACAGATACAGTTACCCTATAGCCTGAGGATGACGTAATGGGAGCTTTGCCTAAACCCAATGGCTGGTGCTGACAATCAATCCCCCAAAAATGGACGGCATCCTCATTGTTGAATCTGGCATCAACATCTGCTCTTTTTATTGACCAACATTTAATTTGCAAACGTAGTTGACTCCAACCACTGAAGCACATCCTGACCAAACTCCTCCGGCTTCTCAAGCAGTGCCCAATGACCTCCTTGTCTGACAACAGACGTAACATCCGGCAGGTATCCGTCATCAATCGAGTCCTGGAGCGCAGCCGGACGGCACACAAAGTCCTGCTCTCCGCCCCAGAAAAGCGTCGGAACCTTGACAGTCTTCGCCTCTTCAGAAACATTCCTGTCTGACGCACTCTGAACATTAGCCACAAAAGCTTTGTACCAGCAGCTTGGTGCATCGAATCCACCCTCCTTGTTGTATCTCTCCATAAAGTCTGCTCTATGCTCGGGGGTGGTAAATGGTAGAGTTGGTTGCGTGCGACCTTCGCTGACGAACTTGCGCATGCCGCCGGGACTGACCCAGTTGTCGAGCCACGTATAAGGATCGCCAAACGCGACGCTGTATACTGACTCGACGTTCTTGGTCATAATGGGTGTTGAGTCCTCGGCGGTGAAGAAGTGCCAGTACTCGTAAACACCATGACCATGTTTCTCCTTTGCCGTCTTGTTCGTTTCTTCAAGATCGAACTTTCCTCCTGGAGCGATGTACGCGACGTTGATCATGACAAGGCCAATGACACGATTGGGGTAAAAGTTGTACAGGCGCTGACACATAGCACTACCCCAATCGTGACCAAGGGAAATAACCTTGTCCACCTTCTCGGCATCGAGGATTTCGATGGCGTCGGCTGTCATGTGCTGCCATGCATATGCCTCCAGGTCGGTTGGTTTAGAAGTGCCAGCATATCCCAGACAATCCAGCGCAACGACGCCGTATCCATTTGGTACAAGATAATTGCTCGTAAATCCGTCCCACAGTTTCGCTGAGTCAGGCCAACCATGGAAGAGAATAATCGTCGGCTTTTCAGGCTTGGAGGGGGCGACATAGTAAGTGTAGGTGAAACCCCGGGAAACTTCCAGGGTCTTTTTTGTAAGGCTTGAGAGAGTCATGGTGTAGTAATGTGTGGTTGGAAAAGGGTGAGGTATTGTCCTGAACTCTTGAATTATATATCTATATGTCACGCAGATCGTGCGGGGTTGTTCGTTTAGTTTGTGGTCCTTACGAGTGCCCATACGAGTGCCCATACGAGCCAATGTAACTATATTCGGTGGGTCATATGGGTCCTCCATTGCCAAGTCCTGTCCACGTACCCGTTGCAGGGTTGTTGATAGCAGTTTAACATACAGGGTTGAAAAGGTAAAGTAGCTAGAGTGATATTCCTCAGTATATAGGAAACAGCTATCTATTCTCTGCTTTAATCCCGCCCCCCAACCGCCATAAAGTACAGGCTTCCAGTTGTAGAGTTAACGTTCGCAGGAGATCCCAAGTACAAGACGTCAGTTCCATCATTCCTCATCAATGCTTGGAGACGCTGCACTTTCTTACCAACTACAGGCTCAAGAGCTGTATTGGTCCAGCCAGCACCGCCAACATTCTCAAGCACGTATGCACTAGCCGAGGACCGGCAATAATAAATACGCGCACTCGTACCATCATGCGTGATACCTAGTGCAGCACTAGTCTCGCTGTCTTGGTAAAGTATTTCTCGTTTCCAAGGATCCTGGGTTCCATATATAGCAGTGGCACGACGAATCTGCCATGTACCTGCGTTGGAAGTCTTGAAGCGATATGCATGCTGGATGTGAACAGATCCATCAGGCCGCTCATAGAGTCCCATCTTCGCACTTTGGAAGGCAGGACCTGGTGAGGCATTGATATCGCCACTGTACGTTTCACCCGACGTCAACGGCTGATAGACAATATCGGCGCTGTTCTGTGTAATGGGAATAGAGACTATGGCTCCCGAAGCTGAGGTGAAGACTTTTGTCGATGGGTTGTAGCGCACGTAGCTTCCCTGGTGTCGAACGGCAGATGCAGGGTACTTGCTCCATTCCCACTGAAGATGGACATCTCCATCCGACGAGAAAGCGATATCGTCTGGGTATACTGAGTATCCTTTGTTGTATGCCCAGATAGCAACGCGTGACCAAGAACCCTCGCTGGTTGTGTACTTGTAAAAGTAACCACCTTTTGCGTTGTTGTCGTTAGGTGCTTGCCCACGAATTATCAGCCACAGGTTACCATCAGCGTCACGCTTGATGACAGGGTATGTAACCTTGACGGTTTGATCCGGCAGTTCAGAGCTGGCATCGACCAGGGTACTGCTGTACGGCGTGGCGGACCGAAAGTACTGCCACGGTTCGTTGTGCATACTGGTGAAGACATGGACGTAACCGTTGCCGTCTACAGCGATGCTCGGAGTGTTGTGTCCAAGGTCATCAGCGAAAACAGCACATTGACCAACAGAAGTCTTGACGCAGTCGCGGGAGACGGTGCCATCGGAAATGGAGCGACGGGCTACCATCACGTTGTTGTTGGCTGTGCTTCCACCAGGTGGGTTTCGTAGGTAGGCAAGCCAGTCATAACCGCCATATTCATCCAAGGGATTCCACCATCCAGCTTGGCTGTTGACATCTACGGCAGATGATATGGTAGCGAGGCTGCCGGGTGTAACCGTAGCATGTACTCTCGAAAGCGCAGCAAGATAAATAAGGAGCTTGAAATTCGCCATGTTGATACACTGGATGAAGCACTGCAAAATCGTTCAGAACGACGGCTTTCTGCGAGTTTATATGCATCATATTCTCCCGGTTCTGCCGCATAGTTGAGCTAAATGATCGATCGGTTCTGTGCTCGGGACAATTCCGTTCTGGAGTTCCCCAGACTCCCCGCATTCACGATCGTCCTTCTGGACAGGGGTTGAGATTCTGGTGGGGATGCTTTGCGGAGGAACCGCCGCGCGAGGTTGAGGCAGTCAAGATACGCCTAAGCGAGCGGAATGTACAGGGGTCGACGGCTGATAATCCCTTTTCGATTAGTCTTGACATAGGTGTCGGAAGGGCCGCGCTCTGAGCTGGACACCGGGGGTTCCGTCGCCTACCGGCCAATATTACCCAGGAAATTAAGTAGGTGTAGATACACGAATGACTGATAATCCTCACTGATGCGGCTGACCCCGTGACCTTAACAGATATCATGTTTTCGCGACTGATCATTCTAAGTTGGTTCTACATGTCAGACGCGTGCTCACATAACGACGGAGTAGATGAGCAGAAGATGGAGAAGTGCATATCGAGTGTTGAAAACCACGAACGATTGATCTGAGATCATCATCATGACTATGGCTGATCTATAGATGTGTTGTGTCCTTCTTGCCCTTTGCTTTACTGTTATGCTTAATCGCTTCCCTCAGTACTGTTGGATCCGGTTTGAAGAGGCAAGTGGTCGAGATCCCCTTGAAAGTTGAGGATGCTATTATTCAAGGACTCATCAAGTCTAATACCGCCGTTGAGGTTTGGGATCGCTAGATTGTCCATGTCCAACATCGGAGCGGAGAAATACGCCCAGAGATCCAACTCATCAGTGCCGGTCGTGATATCAGATAGATTGAGTAGTGGCCAGAGTGCTTCTTCACCCTCCCAGTTCGAGGTATCACCGACAACCTGTGGCCCAAGAGCTGTCTCTTGTTGGAGATTAGTGTCAGAGTCTGTCCAGTTCCACCCTGCAGGCCCTGCTGGAAACTCCTGTGTGTTGATTAAATCCTGACCTCGACTTTCGGGATTCCTGTTGTTGGTGTTGTTGCACAACTGCATGGTACTCCTGTCTGACACTGTGTTTGAATAAGGTAATCTCGAGTCCCAATGGCATCCAGCTGGAATTTGATCTTGCTGCGATAAGTTCCGAAGTCTTTGTATGATCGAGTGCCTTTGGCTACGTCTTGTTTCTCTCTTGCCTTGCAACGGCCTTGTCTGAATGGTGCCTGTAGATCTTGCAGGATCCTTCTCCACCAGATCAACCGTAGCATCAGCCAATTTAGACAGTACTTCACGGGCTCGACCGATTCGTTCCCAACGAGCTCCAAGTCTCTCCAATATCAACTTCCACTGAAACAGGGTACTCTTGAGCGAGACCCAATCCTCTTGAGCCCTGTTCCTCGCTTCTACATTCTTCCATATAATGAGTATCATAGTAATGCCACTCATGAATTGGAAGTGAAGATCAATCCAAGTAAAGTCCGCCAGGCCTTCACTAATGCGGAGAAACGATAGTTGTATAAGCTCTTTCGCCGCCATGTAGCAAGACAATGTCTCGGATGGACTTAGGCTTGGTCGTAACGAAGATGGCCGGTACAAAATGAGCAAAGCTGTTCTGTGCCAGTAGCTCCACCAATTGACGTCGCAGCCACAAGGGTCAGCAAGCGTTTGGGCAACACTATTCCAATCTCTCAGACTTTCCGCCATTTGTGTCGTCCATTGGGATAGCTCGAGTTCTGAATCTTCTGTACGGTGTCTGTCGATGGCCTTTCGTGTACCATGAAGCCTATGAACAATCACGTTTTGCAGTCGCTGCAGCTCAAGCCAATGTAATGTCTGTTGACGGTACGTAGACGTCAGCGAGCAGCCGGGTAAGTTAACATCGACTGGCAAATTATCAAAGGTGAAAGGACGACCCAATAGGACGTTGAACGTTCTGTCGAAACTACACGCAATCCAAAAGAGTCGTCGCTTAATATCTGCTTCTTCCTCTTTGCGTGTGTCGGTCGCACCCACTGAAGAAGACATGTCGATAGTTCTTTCTGAATGGTATCCCAAATCAATGCACATCCTCATGCATAGGCCGGATATATACCAGACGGGCGCAGAAGAAGAGTCCACTATTGAAAGTAGCAAAAGCAGCAGTAGACATTGAAGAGACTGCACGTTCTTTGCTTGCATGATGTGGCTTACATCAACCATGGCATTGGCAGTGAGATCCTTTGACAGTGCATGGCTTTCGTCATGGTCCCCAGCCATAGACATTAGGGGAATCACAAGAACCATGTTGATCATAAACCGCACTCGTACGTCGACAGGTGACAAGCAGGAAATGTTACTCCTGCCTTGATGATTATCGTAGATTTCTGACATGGTCTCTTCGAATTGTTCCTGGTTCAAGATCGGATACTGAACTTGATAACAGCTGAAAAAGGTATCTTTGAGTTTATTTGCCAGTTCTCGTGGGGGTAGAATAGCTCTTGTATTATGCGTGTGTGGCTGTGGAATATTAGGTCGCGCTTCTGCAGAGTCTGATGGTGTTTCAAGATTCGAGTAATCCTGCTGAGCGCACTCGAGGGCTGATCGAACCAAGTGGATTCCTGGGCGATGTTAGCAATGGCTATCAACAAGAGAAGTGTTACCCTACCACTTGAAGACCCGATAAAGGTAGACTGTCCCTCTCCACTCTCAGTAGTGAAAGCCTGTGTGGCGCCATCGCTGGATGTCAAATTTGAAGTAGCTGGAGACACTTCAATCGATGCATTCTCGGCATCATGTATCTGTGTCTCTAACTCCATGAGCTGCCTCTCCATATCATGGATGTAACTCCTTGAGTGGACTTTGCCTGAACGCCCGTCTGTATATTCGCAGATCGACCCTGAGTTTTGACATGGTTGGCATGCTGGAATCTCTACACTGTTGTTAGCCAAAGAGAATTGCAAAGTACGGAGACCTGATTCGTACCCGTATCGCAGCGCGCTTTTCGTTTTCTGCAGCGGTTACAGGCATTTATTGTCTGCAGGGAACACTACAGTCAGAGGTGTGACGATGCGGATAAGGTCATGTTGGCGTACAAAACATTGTAAATCCATGCCTCCAGCTTTCCAGTTGAGGACAGTAGTGAGTCAATATACGCGTTTTCCAGTCTCTCAGAGGAATCCGGATAGTAACGTTGAGTGAATATCTTCCATTAGTGAATGTTGTCACAAAGGCTGTGGTGTTTGTTATTTACAGCTTCGTGAGTTTGACGAGGTCTACATAAGTGCGGAGACAGTAATTATGGAACTCATTCCGCGCTCTCGCTTGCTAAGCCTATTGAGGTATGGCTCCTGGAGACTTCCCCGCATCGGCTAAAATGGGATCTCTTGCTTCGGCAAAGCCAAGTCGTCAGAGATCCCTGCAGTTTAATTGGTGTTCTGGCGTGCAATAGGGTAACGAAAGAGATTTTGCAAACAACTACTTAGAAGCTATGTAATTATTGTAAGCAAATTGATAGAGTTTAGAGTATTCAAGTTACAGTTATAGTAGCTTATTGTGCTGATATTAGAAAACTGTGTTGTTTAGTTGTGTAACCTTGATCAAGCTCAACTGAGATATCTCTATAAGGTTCATAGCAAAAAAAAAAAAAAAAAGAGAAAGAAGCCATATAATTAAATCATTTTACCTGATTCCTAATTAAACATTGCGATTAAGACACTCTATCAGTGGGTTTGGATCAGCTTTCACGTACTGATTTGTGGACTCTCGCACGAAACAACCTTCCGGTTTAAGTTTCAGCTCCAGACGTCACATTTTCATCACACAATATTTCACAGAAGACTATAGACTATCTTACAGGTTCCAAAGGTTGAAGATAGCCAGCGAAAAGATAGCGTAATGCATTGACAATAAAGTCTGTTTAGACTCTTGATACATCGGAGATCTATTGTCTCATTCCTCGAGATACTCAAATGTTGATCAGACCCAGCCCCACTTAAACGCCCTTCGCACGCGCCTCGACGCGTTCTTCTTCCCCACCAAGCATCTGTTTCGGCGTAGCAACTTCCTCCGAGTGAACATTAAGCGAGCCAAAATGCGAATCGAGCTCTTCCAAGGTCTTGTTCTTCGTCTCAGGGTAGCATGAATAGACAAGGATCGCAGAGAAGACGTTGAAGGACATGAAGATGAAATAAACCTTTGGACCGATACGAGATACAGCGACTGGCCAGACTTGACCTACGATGATGGAGCCTAGAGATGCACCGGAGGAGGAAATGCCCAGACCCTTGGAACGACAGTTTGCTGGGAAAATCTCAGATGCGTAGATCCATGCGCAGGGGCCGAAACCCATGCTGTCTGTTGGAGATTCTCATCAGTATGTGTTTGCGGAGGGGAATGAACCAAGAACTTACATCCGACCGTAAAGAAGAAGATGAAAAAGATGTTGACATAGTTGGCGTGTGAGTTTGTCTGGCCGGGATAGGCGAGTTGCAGCGCGCCGTTGATCTGCCGGACCATCTTGTCAGTAATCAATCGCCTACAGGAAATCTTACAGCTTACCATCAGACAAAAAGCCATGATTATGGCACCCACACCAAGTGAGTGCCTTCGACCAAGCTTATCAATGAAGAACATGGCAGCAACAGTGCATGCCACCTGGACAGTCCCGTCGATGCCAGAGGCAAGCAGACTCAACTCTTCCGAGGTACCAGCAGCAATAAAGTTTGTGGGGAGGTAGTATCTAATGCCAGCAGCGCCACTCATTTGCTGGAGAAATGCGAGTGACCACGCGCGCCAGAGTCGTGACCATAGTGGCTTCTGCTGGATGAAAACTCGCGCCGAGGTGATGGAGTTTTCTTGGTGCCACAGAATATTGGCTCGAATTTCGTCAAGCTCGGGCTGGACTTGGCTCGGGGAAAGGCCGCGTAGTTTGGAGAGTGCTATGCTGGCGGCTTCAATTTGGTCTGATTCAACTAGCCATCGAGGACTGACAAGCAGTCAGATCAGACGAGCATTGGACACTGGGCTCAAGACATACCTCTCGGGGATAAAAGGAACACCTGTCAAGAAGAGAACGGCGGGAACGAATTGCATGGCATTGGATAGACGCCATTCCAGATCGATACCATCACCAGTATTCCAGAAGGAGTATCCATAGCCAACCCAGAAAGCAATCGAGATGCTAAGCTAATTAGAACCTGAAGATGATTGCATTTGAAATTTCAGTCTTGACTTACCCGGACACAATGCCAACCTGGTTTGCAGCAACGTAGAGTCCTCGGTTCTTGGCAGGTGAAATCTCACTTAGGTAGAGCGGGACAGACGTAGATACCACACCAGTACCAAGACCAGCAACGATTCGCCCAATCACCATCATAGCAAGGTGAACTGAACCGGTCTGTATGGCAGCACCTACACAGAGGAGACACACGCCTCCAAAGCCTGCCCAGCGGCGACCATAGCGATTATTCAACGGACCTGCAAAGAATGCGAAGCCAACGAATTGGCCTGCGTAGAAGATGGAAGTGATGAGGCCCTTGTCGCTCGAGGATGGATTATCTAGAGCTTTGTTGAAGCCAGGGGATACATAGATAGTACTAAGGATGCCGATATCATAACTGATAGCTTGTCAGTAATCTGGCGAGCAGTATATCTGTAGGATGATTCTTACCCCCAAAAGATTGAACCCATCGAGATGACGACGATGCTGAAGAACAACCAAGCGCTCATCTTGGGCTGTGCTACGTCCACAACTGTAGCCATTGGAATAGGAAAAGCTCAAATGATCAGATAGAATGACTGAATGCTAGTGCTTGAAGATATTCCCCGCAAAATATCTGGGGAAGAGGTATCATTTTTAACCTCATCAACATGGTTGGAATCTGGGGAAGCGCGGAGATGGCGTTTTGGCCGAGGGCATCGACTAGGTTGCTGGAAAGATTCCGCGGTGTGGGTATTCGATAGCATGGGAGTCGGAACCTCCGCCGCCCACTATGGCCCCTCACGGCGGTTCCGTCTCACGCGGCTGAACGGCTGGGTGAGTTCCATCACTTTTGACGGTTCGACTTGTTTGGTATGGTAAAGTTTCCCTGAAAACGACCCATCGATGGCTTGACTATTTGAGACTCGACCCCAAATCTCTGGCAGCTGATATTTACGGAGTGAATTAAATGGACACATATCGTTGCTAAGCTAAAATGAGTTTCGATAGCGCCAAAATCGACACCAACGGTGCCCACTCAACGCCTGACATACTCAAGCATGTCTCTTCCACCCGTATAACGCCAAATCTCAGTGTTCATACCTTTGCTGTCCAAGCCAATCAACACTTCAACCGGAGCTTCCGTCCTGGTCAACACTTGACCATTCAATTCCCTCGAGATCTTGATCCTGTGTCGGGACCTCAAAACCTGTCGGAAGAGGACAGACGTCTTTCCTTTACTCCATACCATGTTGAATACGCAGATAATGGCGTGATCGAGACCATTTCGCTTATGGCTCGAAATGGACGTGTCACGGGTTTGCTTGGACTTCCACGTCCACATAATCCGTTGGTTGGGATAATTGTCCAAGCTGGTGGTGGGTTTCCACCAGCCATATTTGACAGTCCACAAAGGTTAATCTGTATCGCTGGAGGGACTGGCATCGCCCCGTTCATTGCCATGGCGGAGGAAATGAACCGCAAGAGCAGTGCCGAGGACGTGGAGAAGAAGCCAGTTCTGATGTGCAGTCTTCGGGCTAATGATTTTGGCGCTATCGAATATTTGCTAACCCATCAACGGTTGCGCTCGAGAGATTGGAGTATGGTGCGAATCTTTATAACTAATGGAGAAGAAGGTGATGAGATGGTAGATGGTAAATTATCTCAATGGTGGCACGAGAAATTAAAAGGTCTGTCGCTTAATCTAGACGGAAACCGTGGCTTTTGTCTCCGGAGAATGGAGCTACGAGATATTGAACCTGTTGTCAATGGGACAGACGACCCAGTGCTATTCTGCGGGAGCAAACAATTGGAGTGGCAAGTAAAGATGTGGCTGCTTAGGAGAGGAAATGTTTACTGTACAGAAAGATAGTCTGAATCGTTTAAATCTAGAACAATGTGTCTTAAGCCTATTCATATACGCGCACCTCAAATATACCACCAAGAACGTTCTCGCCTCCATTCAACTCGAGTATCTCTACACCAAGTTCTGTCACCTTTTTAGGCGATTCAAGGACCACTTCACGTCGCGACATGTGGTTCTCATCTTCAATGTATAGTTCTTCTTCCCCTTGGGAAAGGTCCAGTAGGCGCCATTTCTTTACGCAAAACGGAATAGCTCTCTCCGGATGACCTCTCAATACAGACTCGAGGGCGTGATCGTAGTCTGTGTCGAAGCAAACAACTACTCTGCTGACTTCGACTGGGCTAGGCCAAGAGACGCTGAGAATCTTTCTACCAGACGTGTTCGAGCAGGGAACCCAGCAATTGGTTCTCTTGGTCGGACGGGGAACTCCGTTGCGAATGTTCTCAACACCCCATGCTTTGAGAGGTGGTTCTACGCTCAATGCGAGGTTATGCCCCATCGGTCTTCTAACGGGTGTCCATCGCTCGAATTCATCGACGCCAACGTTTGTAGGCGGACTCTGTGTGCACTCATGCTCGACCGTCATGAGGGCTGAGACACGAGTCTTGCTTGTACAGAGTGCAACCGCATCGTTCTGCATGAATGCAAGGAAGACATATTGAGTCTGAGGATTCTCGGTTCCAAAGTCAATGACAAGGTCGCTTGCGCCTGGGTCAAGTGAGAACATTTTCTCGGCCAGGATAACCTCTGGCGTATAATTGTAAGGCTTCCGAGAACCTCGGAGCTGAATGACCAGCTTGGTAGCTTCAACTGATATGGCAGTAATGGAGAACTTGGGGACCGGTCCTTGCGATATTGGTAGCATCTGTGCAAGACTTCTGACCAAAACTTTAGGCGGCCCATCGGCTGGGAGCTGCGAGAGTTCAAAAGCAGGCGAGCCGTCGATCTTTGAAGCTGAACGGACAAGATCTTTCTCATCTTGAAGCTTGTACCCCGGAATGAACTGCCCAGAGCGCATGAGCTCAAGTTGGAAGTTCTTCATTTCGGCTTTCTGGAGTAGTTGAAGAGGATCGATGGCTTTCTCCTTGCACAACGAGGCTGCAACTCCCAAAGCGTTGGCGTTGGCTCCACACGTCGCCATGACCCTTGTGGATGCGAAAGCAACGTGAGATGCCGAGATAATACGACCGCCGTACATAAGATTTGGTATCTCTGTACAAACCATGGAGGAAAAGGGTATCTGGTAGACACCTGGAACTATGTTAGTTGTATTAAACCTCTCGCGTATGAATCAAGTTTACCTTTGGAGTGCCACTGGGTGCAGCCATCCACTTCAGAGAAGACACCGTCCGCAGGGTGTAAGTCAAGTGACCAACCACCAAAAGAGACAGCGTCAGAATGGAACCTCTGCTCTACGATATCCTGCTGGACCATCATCGTGGGACCCACTGCAGAGGTTAGCTTTGTACCTTCAAATCTAGTAATGGATACTGACCAAATCTTCTACTTTCTCTCTTGCCCGGGATTGTGCCAACCCATTCAAGTGTCAAGTTTTCCGCTTCTGGAAAGCGTCCGGAGTTCTTGAAATAGTCCCAGACACCGTAAACAACCTTCCATAGCTCCCATTTGATCTCCTCAGTATCGTGAATGGTATCAAGTCTACCACCATATTCGATCCACCAAAGATTGCAACCCATCTCTTTGGTACTGAAACTTTTGAACCGTGGGATTTCTGCCTCAACATCTTTGAGGGCATAGGATGGGGCGACGAACTTGACGGGCTTTCCGATATCTTTGGTATAAAAGTAAATAGAGTGACCTAGAAGATGCCCGTACTCTGAAGACGGTGCAAAGAGCTCTCCAAACTCGTCACGTTTCTCAGCACCAATTCTGAACGGAGCACCGGCTAGGAAAGAGAGCGTGCCGTCGCCTGTACAGTCGATGAATTGATCAGCTCGAATGTTGAACTTGAGCGACGTTTGAGAACTGAACGCGCTGACAGAGCCGATTCGATCCCCATTCTTCTCACACCCAACTAATGCGGTGTTCAAGAATAGCTTGATATTGGGCTCAAGCCTGACCTTTTCCAAGAGGATTGTGTCCAGAATCAGAGGGTTGCCCTCAGGATTCCGATATAAATTCTCCAAGAGTATCTCATCAACAAGACCCCCTTCTCTGGCATAGCGATTATTGTTGAACATGTGCGAAGTCGCTCCGAGAATCCAAAGCCGAACTTCGCTGGATGCGTTGCCTCCTAGAACTGGACGATCTTGGATTAAGATGACTTTGACATTGTTCCTTGCCGCGGCGATTGCAGCGATGGTACCAGCGAAGCCGCCACCGCAGACGCAAAGATCTGCATTCAAGTTGCGGACTTGCAGGTCACGACTTGAAGCTGCCGGCTCACGGCGAAGAACAGGGTCGTGGGAAATTCTTGCAGGGGCCATGGTCGCTTATGGTGATAAGAATTGTAGTTCAAGTCATAGATGAGAGAGGACAGAGAATTTAGCTTCTCATTGTACGATTCTTCAAAGAAGCTCGATATTTTAAAGCTATTGATCAGGCCTCGACATCATTCCATCACATGATATAATTGTCAAGAACTGGTACTGGTTCTCATACTTTGATCAGGCGGAACCGCCGTTGTACAATTACAGGCAAGTATCAACCCTTGCTCTTTAGGGTAGGATCGGCGATTAATATCCCGAATCCCAGACAGACAGGATCAGACATTGCCAAATTAGGACGACCCACAGACCTAAGCCGAGTGTAGGCCGTCGGTGGTTCCGTCAATCGCTTAACTTCCCCGCAGCGCATACGACGCTATTGTGGAACTTGTTTTGAAGAATTGAAGATGTTCGAACATGAATGTCGTCTGAGCCCAGTGACTTGCACGCACCATCTCGTACTGGTATGGCTCAGCCTACAGTCCAAAACGGACAGGGTCCTTTAAGAAACGTATCGTTGAGAGTGTCTCAGGTATTCTCGGCATGTAGCTTTTGTAAAAGCAGAAAGAGCAAGGTATGTACAATTACATCTGTCCATTTTCTATTGTCCCTATACTCAAACATTTACAGTGCGATGGGGCTACTCCAGCCTGCGGCCGCTGTCTCCGCTCTGGCCGTCAAGATACCTGCTCCCTACAGAATGAAACTTCAAGTCGCGGAAGAGATTATCCTACAGCCCTCCAACAAAAGATAGCGGATGCTCAGCGGCGACTTGCTCAAGCACAGACCGGACATAGTGTCTCCCAGTCCCCGTCATCAAATGTTCAATTACCAAGATATCAACAGCCACCGAAAGCACAGGAGAGCTCAATGATTGATTCTTTAGTCAATGACATAGAAGCTCTACCGATCATTCCATCCTCGTACGCGTCAGCTACGGGAGGTCCGACACTGTCAACACTTGTTTTGGCAACCGCGGGCACTGACCATATGTCATCATCAACCATTCGTCAGGCCCAGCAAGTTGAAACAACGCCTTGCTTGCCTAAAGAATCTACTGCTTTAACCCTGGCGAAACATTACTTGGACAACGTATATCCGCGTCTGCCCTTCTTCTCCATCCAGGGGTTTTGGGTGCAATTTCAACATGTCTTCTCCGGTGCGTCAGCTTCTGTACAAGACGTGGACTCTCACCGCACGCCGGACCCAATCAGCATCCTATCACCAAGCGAACAAGAGTTTGACCGTTCGTCCATTAGCCACGGTTACAGCTATTTCACAGTCCTGCTTGTCCTGGCGATATCAACTTCCAGCCTGTCGCGCAGTGCAGATAGCGTTATATCAGCACAAGCAGAAAGACTGTTCCGAAGCGCGTTGGAGTTCCGAGAGTCTGCCATCATACCAGGCAACATCATCGGGGTACAGTCCATCCTGTTCTTGATACAATTTGCGACTTTGAATCCCTCCCTGCTCGACGCATGGTATCTGATCGGCGTTGGCATGCGAATGTGCGTGGACCTTGGACTGCACCAGGATCCCCAACCTCCACATTCGATCGAAGTGAGCTTGCTGGAGACGCGACGTCGTCTGTGGTGGAGCGTTTATGCGTTCGATCGGTCGATGAGTCTGGGATGTGGACGTCCTACGGAGATATCTGACTCAGCTATCAGCGTGTCCCTTCCAACGTTCAGAATCGAGGTCTCGGCGACGCCTGTTGAGATTCACGGGTATTTACAGCGATATCGCGCCCTGCAGATACAATCTAAGATTTATAATGGTCTGAATGAGACCACAGACGACGATGGGAATGTGGCACGAGACATGTTCACGCAACTCTCCCTTGAGTTGACAGAGTGGAAAGAAGCAAGCTATCAGCTACCGACAAGGACTCTTCTGGAAAGCGAATGGCTGATGGGCCGCATGCTTCTACTGAGACCTTGCAGATTACTTCCCAAACGAACAGTGAGCGAACTCATCGAGTTATGGCATTCTGCAGTCGGGTTCATCGGACTCTATCGCCGATTGGTGGAAACGAATTCCATATTCTATGTTCAAGTCGCTTGTGAAAAGGTGTATTGGACCGGCCTCATGGCTCTCTTCAGTTTCTGGAGTCTTCGCACGGGACCAGATGGGAGCAGTGATGACTTGCGTACACTAACTATCTGGGTCATGGTAAGGGATACCATGTTCATTCTCCGGAGTCTGAGCGAGCGATGGGAGCAGGGAAGACTACTCTGCTCACGCTTTGACTCGCTGACAACATATATCATGGAGATCGTCGGGACGAATGAAGATGTTAATGTAACATCTGAGATACCTTCAGTGTTACAAAGTTTAGACCAGTACACAAGTCTTACCACAATATGGGTATCTTGTGCACGGGAGGATGGCTCGATGAGCGACACATGCCAAGGAACAGACTCACTGAGAAAGTTGATTGTGGACATGATATAGAAATATATGCACGCATTGTCCCCATGTAATTTACGAATTTAGCCCGACAAGGTTTGCGGCAATGAACTATTTAAGGTTGTTGAAGGTCAGTCATCGAGTCGTACAGATCAAATCAACACAATTGCGGCAATAAACAATCACAGCCCGAGAAGACGAAAGCTCGTCTTAGAGCACCGAGTACAAAAATAGACTTATCCGTATCCTTAGAGGCTGAAGAGGATCAACCATTATAAACATTTCTCACATGTTGGGTATTTACATTAAATCTGTAATAAACTCATTGTTCCCCAGCCACTCCTCCAACTCTGCGCTATTCCCTATCCACATCATCGGATTCATCGCTCGTAGATCACCATTCAACTGATCTGTACCAGCTCTTCTACCATCGCTGCCAACCCCCTCATTGCTGCTATCATGCTGATCAAAGAAAGGATCTTGTCTGCCAGGGATGACACCACTGGTGGAGGAGAATCCCAGCGCGTCTAGATAACCATCTATCTTTGAGCAGTCTTGAAACGCGTCCACTGGCGATGATGAACAGCGGAATTTCACGTAACCCACAGCAATTCTGCAGAGAACTTCGAATAGGCGTTGAATCTTGGCAGCGGGCTCGGAAACAGAAGACGCAGACTGGATGGAAGCAACAAAGGATTGGAGGCGGTTTAGATCCGCTTCATCCTGGGTTTCAATGACATGACAGAATATGACAATGAATGGAACAAAGGGAGCAAATAAAAGTGTCCTGAGTTCGTTAGCGCTGAGCTAGACTAAGATGGATCAAGATAGGTTCCGTTGCCTACCAGTGTATATAAGTCGCAAGGTAGGGCGTTGCGCTCTTATGCATGTGTGCTACGTACTCTTCATGTTTCTCCAAAGTGGCTCTTGCGGTGGCGACACAGTTGTAGTTGAAGGTCGTGGTAGAGCCTGGTATTGGTGGCGCGGCTCGATGAACAAGTGTAAGGAGGGATAGTCGGAGGACCTTATCTGAAATGTGAAAGAAGTCTATCAAATCCTCACTGGACTCTTTCCTTGCTTCTTGGTGCCATTTCTTCTTGGGTGTATGTTAGGAACTTAATCAATCATTTATTTTGATGTTAACCTACATTTGTTTCCCAAACCTTTGCATCTAGGTTCTGTAGATTAGACACTAAAGCCTTGACCTGAGATTGCTTTACCTCGTCGGGTTGCGCCGTTGAATTGTGGGCATATAGCATCTCGTAAATATTTCCCTGACAACGCGCAGTCTCGATAGATAGAACGAAGTAGGCTAGAACCGCCTCAGGAATGGAATCATTGGTCGTTGGCTGTGGTACTGTGATATCCCAGTCAGGAATTGTTGAGGGTCGCCCTAGGCGCAGAGATAAACTCTTGTCAATGAAGTAGATGCTCCAGAATAGAAATTGCTTGTACTGAAAATCGTCGTGTTTGTTATCTTTCATTGATGCAATCCTGTGATAGCTCAGAGTCTGGCAAAGCTCTGATGCTTTGGCTGACAAGGTCCACGAAAGAGAAGGTTTCGAGAGTTCAATAGCATAGGAGGCCTGGAAGGTAGTCAGCACAGGTATGCATGATGATTGGAGAGGCCACTTGCACCAAAAAGAAGAGCAAGAATAGTGTCAGAGGTTGCAGGCAAATGCAATGGCAGGCTTGATAAAACAGTCTCGAGATTGTCGCGACACAAGTGAGCATGAGCGACGTTTTTGTCTTGTTCCCTTCCGACAACGTGAATACTATAGTCCAAAAATAGCGAATAAAGGCCAGCATTGACAGTGGTGAAGCTGGCTTTGGAATGATTGTTATTGAAATAGACATCAAGACACATGTCTGTGAATCGTTGAAACGGAAGGAACTGGTAGATCCAGCTAATCCCTATGAGTTGTTTTGCTAAGGCGTCATCCACAGCGTTAGGTCAAGTAGTCATAATCTACGCGGGAATGGGTCAGAGCGCACCTTGGGCAAGACGGATTAAAGCAATGGCTTGTTTGAAGGGAGGCATCTCACTGTCTGGGAGATTGACCACCCGGATGGGCCTGGCATGTGGGTACGCTAGCTTATTATCTGCAGCACTTTCCTTCGTGAGTATAGAAGACAGTTCATTAATAGTGTCGCACAGTTCCGGACTAGAAACTTGCAGTGAGTCGGTGGCGGCCACCCTCTGTAAGAGCTCGTTGGCAAAGGCAGAGTGAGCTGTTAAAGAAGAGTCTCCCTCGACCACCTGCCCATGGGCCCTTTTCGGTTGGGTCGAGTCGCTGGCCGGAGTCGATACAGACGAGGGTGCCTGGCCAGACGCTCGTGAATTTCTGGGTGACCGAGAGCTGTCGTTGAACGGCTCGGTCGCTCGGAGCTTTTCCAAAAGTCCGATTGCTCTTTTAAGCCTACTGTTGATGAGGTCTATTTTTCTTTCGCTGTAGGTAGGGAGGCGATATGTTAGTTAACATGCAAGTACAAAGATGGAATGTCACGAAGAACGATACATGTGGATGGAGTCTAGGGACCGCATACTATTGTGGGGTGAGGAGAATGCGTGTTCGCTTCTTTGGAGCTTGGATAGGAGTGTAGACACAAACAACTTTGGCACTGATGCAGTGAGCGCAGGGTGACTCTCTGTCGTAACGAACCTAGACGTAGTTGTGTAAGCTTAAGGCTCAAAACTCGATATGCGAAAGGGGTCTCAAAGGATTAAGGATTCTCCGCATTTATGCATGGTACATACCTTGCGAGCGCGACAAGCATTACACTATGATACGAGGTCAACGTCTGTATCGGGAGGCTGAAAAGTGGGAGATGGGAGTACTCACAGCTCGTCGATTTGCATCGGGGGCTACTGGTGACCAGTCAGGGCCACTGCCGATTCCGCTGGCCTCGAGCTGACTGCTGTTATCCATGCTATAGTGGCACAGGTGTCGCAGCAGATAGGTGTCCGCCCTCTTACTTGCAAGGTATGTGAAGACGGGAATCGGGAAGAGTGAATTCGGCCTCCGAGGAATAAGGGAAAGCAGATTACAGTATAATGACAGGGAGAGGGTACCTTAAGCAGCGCAGTGAGGAGTGGACTTTTTCTTCGGTGTAAATTATAAGGAGAGAGGGAGGTGTCAATAGCTGTTACGTAGACCGTCAGTGGCTGTTGCAGGACCAAGCTGGCTAATAGACATTTTTATTACAGTGGAGAGTCACTCGAATCTATACTAGCCCAAGCTCAATGGCATGAGTTGCTCGCCGCTAGTGGGCCTAACTGGATGACTTACCCGGACTGTCGCTCGGTCGCTTGGCTTCGGGCCACGCGAGCTCTGGCCGCCGAGACCAAGAATCTACCACGCCTAATATGTAAATGAGATACTAGCACTGAATCGTGGATACTAGCTGACCGGAGGGTGGGACTTGTGATCCCCGGCTGCCGAGAGGATGCTTGAGCGCCAGCGCCGACTTCGTTAACATGGGAAAGACTTTCTTATTACGGAAACCAATTTCTGTTGTTCCCCTTTAAATGAATATAATTCGCTCCCCTCTCTTGGGATTAAGCCAAAGTCGTTCCTTACCAACAATCCTAGATTTCAAAGCCTACGCCAGGCTACATCACTGACAATATGGCCTCCAACGAGAAGGAAGACGAGACGAACCAGAACAATGGGTCTCTTGCAATCACCTGCACAACCGCCGAGAAGGAGCCACAAACGTGGCCCTATGCTAGAATTTTCAAATTCGGTGGTGTTTTCGAGCATTCAATGCAAGCTGTCGCCATCTTTGCTGCCATTTGTTCCGGTGCAGGTATCGCCTTCCAAAATCTCATTTTCGGAAGGTTCATCACTATCGTTATCGATTTTTCATCCAACAAGACATCGCCTGCCGATCTCCGCGACGACGCGACAACATTTGCTCTTTATTTTGTTTACCTTGGCATCGGCCGGTTCTTTCTATCTTACGCTTACAACACGCTTCTGACCTACACCGCCTATCATGTAACTCGAAACATTCGACATTCATACCTTAGAGCCGCCCTTAGCCAAGAAGTCGCCTTCTTCGATTTCGGCACCGGTGGTTCTATTGCTGCCCAGGCTTCTTCCAATGGTCGCTTGATTCAAGGTGGTATCAGTGAAAAGCTGGGTCTGCTATTTCAAGGAATATCTACCTTTGTAACAGCATTTGCTATTGCATTTGTGTTCCAATGGAAACTTACACTTATTTGCCTTTACATAGCACCTGCGACACTCATCGTTAACGGAGCTGCAGCTGGTATTATGGCAGGCCACGAAACCAACATCTTGGAAATCCAGTCTGAAGCTAATTCATTTGCCGAAAACATTCTGTCATCCATCCGCACAATCCATGCGTTTGAGATATGTGACAGGCTGGTCAGAAAATACAACACGTATTTGACTAATGCCCACCACGTCGGTAACAAAATCTCGCCTCATTTCGGCACTCTGCTTTCAGCCGAGTATTGCATCGTTTACCTGGGCTACGGTCTAGCTTTCTGGCAGGGCATACGAATGTTTGCTAGAGGTGAGATAGACCAGCCCGGAGACATCTTCACGTAAGTAGCTATCGCATAAGTTGGCCGACTCTCCTGCTGACAATCAAGTGTCCTCCTCTCTGTCATCATTGCCGCCACCAGCCTCACCATACTTGCGCCATATTCTGTCGACTTTACGCGGGCATCCGTTGCCGCCGCGAAGCTCTTCGATCTCATCGACCGCCAGTCCGACATTGATTCACTCGATACTACCGGCAAGATACCATCTGAGATAACAGGCGAAATCACGTTTGATAATGTTACCTTTGCATATCCCACTCGGCCTGGTGTCACAGTACTTGATAACTATTCTGTCAACTTCCCTGCTGGAAAGACTACTGCCCTAGTTGTGAGTTCAGACTTTCACCGATATGCAAGCATGCCTAACTGTGTTTTGTACAGGGTCAATCTGGGTCTGGAAAAAGCAACATCATCGGTCTTCTCGAGCGCTGGTACAATCCCCAGTCCGGCACGATCAAGTTGGACGGCTACGAAATCGATCAGCTGAATTTGAATTGGCTCCGAACCAATATACGTTTAGTGCAGCAAGAGCCCGTCCTATTTCAAGGAACCGTCTTTGATAATATTCGATCTGGTCTAACCGGTACTGCTTGGGAAGATGAACCAGTGGAAAGTCAGATGCACCTTGTCGAGGAAGCTGCTAAGCTAGCATTTGCCCATGAGTTCATCTCCCAGCTCTCTAATGGCTATTATACGCAAATTGGTGAGCGCGGAGGGCTTCTCTCTGGTGGCCAGCGACAACGCATTGCTATTGCACGCAGTGTTTTTTCCCAGCCTAAGGTTCTTCTTCTTGATGAGGCTACAAGCGCCCTTGATCCAGAAGCTGAAGGCATCGTTCAAAAGGCGCTTGACAGGGCCTCCGAGGGCCGTACAACAATCGTTGTTGCTCACAAGCTTGCAACTATCCAGAAGGCCGACAACATCGTCGTTATGATGAAAGGACGCATCGTTGAGCAAGGTACTCATCAATCCTTGATCAAGCAGGGTGGTACCTATTCTCGACTCGTGCAGATTCAGAACCTCACAGACTCTAGCAAGGAGTCTGGAGACGCGACGGACCAATCTGAATCCTTCGACCACGCCCCGATGTCTATCGAACCTAGCAGAACCTCATCTCGGCATGAAGCCTCCCATCAGACTCGTGTTAATAGCAGCAAGGATTTGGGTTCATTTGATCATCATGAGCAACGGGGTGTCATCTCTGTGATGATTCGTATTGTTGGTCAGACGCCTGAGCTGAGATTGGCATTTATCGTCATCCTGATGGCCTGCATCGTCGCAGGTAAGTAGTCCTTTGTCTCTGATTCCGACAAACCCCGCGGCCACTAACATCTTACAGGCGCGACCTTTCCCGGCCTGGCCATTCTGATAGCGAACATCGTGGAGGCCTTCTCTCTTGCAGGATCTGAGATGGAGCGCCAAGGCAACTTTTATGCTAAAATGTTCATTGTCTTTGCCTGCGGCTGTTTCGTTGCCTATTTCGCCTTGGGATACGCCACAAACATTGTTGCTCAAACTTTGAGTCACAAGTTTCGCAAATCCATCCTTGAGAACATTCTCCGGCAGGATTTGCAGTTCTTTGATCGGGAGGAGAACACCACCGGAGCGCTGATCAGCCAGATAGACTCAAACCCACAAGCTGTCCTTGAGCTTATGGGCTACAACATCGGTCTCATCCTTGTCGGCGTTTTCAACATTACTGCCTGCAGTGGTCTTCCTCCTTTAGTTATTGCCGGCTATCTCAAAATCCGGTTCGATGCTAAACTGGATCGCGAGACGTCTAGACTCCTGTCACTCAGCGCCTCTATCGCATCCGAGGCGATAACTTCTATCCGTACTATCTCGTCTCTTGCTATCGAGAAGTCAGTGTTATCTCTATACTCTCATGAGCTCGATTCTGCATTGGCTAACTCTAAGCGACCTGTGTTCACTATGATGATCTGTTTCGCCTTTACCCAGTCTATCGAATACTGGTTTATGGCTCTTGGCTTCTGGTACGGCTGCTACCTTCTATCATTCAACCAGATCAGTACGTACGCTTTTTTCGTCGCTTTTCTAGGCGTTTTTTTCTCTGGGCAGTCAGCTGCACAACTCTTTCAATATTCGACTAGCGTCACCAAAGGTATCAATGCAGCAAACTATATCTTTTGGCTTCAGGACCTTCAGCCATTAGTGCGGGAAACGGATGAGAACCATGGAAACGGTCCTGAATCTGGTACTACGGTCAATGTCCGTGGTGTGCGATTTTCTTATCCTCTTCGACCCGAAATACCTATCCTTAGAGGCATCGGCGTTAATGTAAGTACTGTCTCATACTACTATCTTCTCACCGCTGATAACATCTGCCTAGATCAAGAAAGGCCAGTTCGTCGCTTTTGTCGGAGCGTCTGGTTGTGGCAAATCTACAATGATTTCTTTACTTGAACGATTCTACGATCCCACAACCGGCTCAATCGACCTTGACTCATCCAGCTTGACTTCTCTGAATCCTCGACTTTATCGTCGCATTGTGGGACTGGTTCAACAGGAACCAGCATTGCTTCAGGGCTCGATCCGCGAGAATATCGCGCTGGGGATTGATGAAGCTTCTGACGATACCGTTTCCTCGGGTGCCGCAGGAACGGTCAGCGACAAGGAGATCGAGTTGGCACTGCGAGCTGCCAATGGATGGGACTTTGTGTCTTCTCTGCCTGAGGGTCTGTCTACTCCTGCTGGCTCTAGTGGTACGCAGTTATCTGGTGGCCAGCGACAACGCATTGCTATTGCCCGCGCACTTATTCGTAATCCGAAGGTGTTACTCCTTGACGAGGCAACAAGCGCGCTTGATACAGAAAGCGAGAAGATTGTTCAGGGCGCGTTGTCCAAGGCTGCTAAGGAAAGTGAGAGAATCACGATTGCTGTTGCTCACCGCCTTAGCACAATCAAGGACGCGGATGTAATTTGTGTCTTCTATGCCGGGAATATTAAGGAAGTTGGGACGCATCAAGAACTAATTGCGCGAGGCGGTATGTATCGCAAGATGTGTAAGGCGCAGGCTTTGGATCAGTAAATCTCATTCATATTATTCAGTTTTCAATTCTCAAGGAAATGGCTATTGTGCCATCAGTTTTAATTTATAGTTAGAATACCTATTTCTAGATACCTGTTTGTTCCTTTCATCCATCGATACGTGAAGCTAGATCAGAGATGTCATGATACTTGCATTGTTGTTAAATTTGATCTCTTCAAGCTTCTTAATTACCTCGTCAACTATCTTAATGCAGCTCGATGACAATGTAGATCGTGCGCTTTCGATTCCACAGTGAAAGTGCTGCCAGCTGCTATCCTCTTTTTTATCTGTTGAAGTCTTTTTAAGTACAACCTTGGTCTCTAACGGGGCGACTCGTAAATCCTTGAGGTCACCCACTTCAGTGCATACCGATCATATCATTCATCTCAATATAAACAGGATTACGAGTGGAGACGTGTAGGGTTAAATTCTTCAGCCGCACTTGTGATCCTAGCTCAAATTAACCAACAGCCTTTCTAGCTTAGGAATATGTGGATACAGGGTGGTATATATGTAACCCAGGATAGAGGTCCTTTTGTTTCATGACGTGGAGTCCATAATGGTCCTCCAGTCCAAGAAGTATGTAGAGTCTGGGGTGTTGCCTCCTTAAAGCAGCAGGATACAGGGGTTTTAACGAGATCGACAGGCATCGCGGAAATGATATGCGGAAGAGTCCCGTTACCATCGTGCCATCATACCACAACATGAGCTCTATAAAATAACATAAAGATTTCGCTTTCTCTTGTTTGTTTACAGGCAGCTGGAATTCTAAGCCACAGGAATTCCCATCCCAATTACGCCGAGCGGCTTCTATTCATCCTTCACGACACCCCCGTTATCCTGACAATGCTTCTCAATCCGTTACTGTATTTATTCCTTGGCGCAGCCAGTGCCTGGACTCCACAGTCCAGAGGTGAATATTTGATATCCATCTCAAAAAGTAACATACTTATGAAAGCCAGCGGCTGCAAAGGCCAAGGGAGAAAAGCTCACTGAGCGACGCCTCTTAGACGACAAAAAGATCCGGGGCGTCAATCTTGGCTCGCAGTTCATCATTGAACGATGGATGGCCGAAGATTCATGGAAAACCATGGGCTGCAGTGCTTACAACGACGAATGGGCATGCGTCAAGGGTATAGGTCAAGCCAAAGCCAACGCTGCTTTTAAAAAGCACTGGGAGACCTGGATCACTGAGGCCGATATTAAGGAGATCGCCAGTCTTGGTCTCAATGCCGTCCGCATTCCCGTTGGATACTGGATGGATGAAGACATTATCAAAGAAGGCGAATACTGGCCCCGTGGTGGTATCTGGCATCTTGATCGAATCGTAGGCTTGTGCAAGAAGTACGGCATTTACGTGCTTATCGGCCTTCACTCTGGCCCTGGGATTAGTTCTCCAAACGAGCAATTCACAGGTCATGTATGTAACATCTATCCGGTCTCGTCAAACTTTCCTTACTGACAATTCCCAAGTCCGTACCGGACCCTGGGTTCTATACTCCAGAGAACTACGAGCGAGCTTATCAATTCCTCGAGTGGATGACGAAGCGCATCCATACTAACGGCAACTACACCACTGTTGGGATGCTCGAGGTCTTGAACGAGCCTGTGCACGTAGCAAAGTGGAAGGCCGAGGCAGCAGATATGATCAAGAATTACTATCCGAATGCTTTCAAGCGAATTCAAGCTATGGAGGAGTACCTAAAGGTTGCTAGCGCTGACCGTTTACACACTCAATTCATGGTAAGTGCCCTGCATGTCTCTAAGCAGCATGGAAATCATGGTTATGCTAACTTGGACCTTTAATAGGGCAAGTCCTGGGGATCTGGAGACCCAAGGACCTATCTCCCAGATGATGAGCACGTATTCTTCGATGCGCACCGATACCTGAGCTTCGACAATAGGATCGCCGGTAACAAGAAAGCCTACATCCAGACTGCCTGCAAAGACGACATGGGAAGACATGTCTTTGTTGGTGAATGGTCTCTATCAGTGAACAGTACCTTGAAGAATACAGCCGAATTCAAGGTTGATGGACAAGAAACATGGTATAAAGCTTATTGGGCGGCACAAGCAGAGTCCTTTGAGAAGTCTGATGGGTGGTTCTTTTGGTCTTGGAAGTGTGACGGTAAATTGGGTAAACAAGACTGGCGATGGTGTTACCAGTCTGCGGTTGCTGCGGGGGCTATTCCTAAAGATGCTGGTAGTGCAGCGAGTTTGAGCCCTTGCGATAGATATACTCAGTAAATATGCAGCAGTATGTGATGCCTGTTACTGTGGGGGATAAAATCACTCGGTTGTGTGCACTATTTGCAGATAAACATTGCCTCATTACATTCTGATCAAGCAACTACTATTTCCGTATCGCTTGGGCACAATAAGGATAATGTTAAATGGACTATGCCTTAAGTAATTGAAATGACTCAATCTGGATGAGGAAACCTCGCTTCCTGGTCTCCATGAGCTTCCCGAGCTCTAGCCTTGATACCATCAACCTCCTCGGGCGGCAGGATACTCTCCCAGACAAAGAAGTAAAAGCTGTCGGAGGTATAGTGCGTATCATTTACGCCAAAAGCTAAGCCCAAAAGCCACAGCCGCCTCCTGTCCCAAAAGGCAAGACCTAGCGGACGAAAAGACTTGAAGCTAACACCAGGTAAAGGCGAGCCACCGGAACGACGATAATCTCTTAGTCGCTGCCAGAAATTGACACCACATGTCCGGAAGTCGAAACCCTTCGCTGTCTGCTCCCATTTCTTCTCCTCCGTCATTGTTGGTACCTCCACTGGAGTTGCTCCTTCTGGCACCTGAAGCCCTTTACCTAACCATCGGAATTTGCCATTTAACCGATAACCTCCAGTTTGCATAAACACTTCGTTGTGATTTGGGGGTGCTGTTATCCACCGGTTGTTGACCGAGGGTGCGGGGGCCGGGGAAACTCGATAAAAGACATCTTTTCCAGGTGTCTTGATTGTTGCGAGATAATCCATTGCTGATTTGATTGGCTCAGTATCAGGGAGTGGACTGTCACGGGCGTGGAACAGATCGACCGGACACATGTCAAGTAGGAGCGATATGTCGTCTTTGGATCATCCAGTGCCTGTCTTGCTGGTAGCGAGAAGTTGCATCTCTCTGACGAGCTGTACGATCAACATCGCTCGCACAACACGCATTTCCTCTACCCAGGTTGGCTGTCCCATATCAGTAACAGAGACTAGTGTACCAACAAACTCGCGATCCCAGGCAGGAATCCATTCCCCAGTATCTTTGTAATCGTGGGTGTAATGTGGGGACGGGTTGTAAGCATGCAGGGGTTGGAATCTTGGGTCTCGTAGCCTTTCCAGGCAAGACGCCAGTTATGATTGTGATAGAGCCGTTATATGATAGGCTGTCGCGACGATGAACCTAAGTACTGTCAGACTTGGTGTTTAAGGCAGTGAATTTGGACCCAGGTTCTTCACTCTTGTTTCATCCGGAGTCAGGCAGGGAATCATGGCCTTCATAAATTGGGTCCGAAATTCTTCTAGACCTTCAAGGGGGATTGCGCCATAGCGTACAATTATCACCGCTCGAATCAGCTGTCTGACCTTTGGTGGGATGATCGACTGTGGTCCTGATAATATGCCTTCGGTGATAAGAAGAGATTTCGAGCCATCTTCAAAGAGACGCGATGCCTGTGGAGAGGCTTGCAGTATATTTCACAGTGAGTCCAGACTCGGAAGGCTAGTAATTACAGGAAGTAGCATCTCGGGTGGCAGGCTCTCAAGTGAGACTACGTAAGGGCACTTATCATTAGACATGTTAGCCATGGTTGTAGATATGGGGAAGTGGTTAGAGACAACATTGTGGACGTTGAGTGCGGGTATGCGCGCCTTTTTAAAGCGCTTTCTGCACATTCATGTCTGTGTTGGTTCTGTTTGTTACTTTCGTGCAGATCTCCCCCGATTCGGGTCCTACGTGACAGTAGTCTCCAGTAAATCTAAATATAATACTACGAATCTTAAGTTGCAAATTTCTCGTTGTACAGAAAAGGCAATTTTAAAGTGTTCAGATCTATAATAAGCTACATATCCATCCTACTTTGAAGCTACCTTATTGCTGATAATTACTCTTTTCTTTCCCTAGTTAGATAGTGTATAGCAACCCTGACTTAAGCCAGGGCCGCTTCCAACCGAGGACAGTAAGCCAGGGCCGCTTTCAACTGAGGACAGTAAGCCAGGCAACGGCGACGAACCTACCAACGGGGATGACCCAGAAGATGAAGATGATTCAGACTACTATGATGTGGTGATCTTGCCTCCCCAGGCAATGCTCCCGGCATCATTATCGCGTCTGCCCCCCCTGGATCTATCTGTAAGACAGGTTGTGGTAACCCCGGAGTGTTCGGCCGCACGCCAGACGGCAGCGGAGGAGGCGGGGGTTGATCAATTGGCTGCATCGGTGACGGATGCCCTGGACCAGGGGGAAGTTATGTTGGTCTCGGGTGCGAGAAGAACAATAACGACGATGAGAAGGACGAAGATGGGGAGGATGAAAATGAAGAAGACTGTGCCACCAAGACAAAAACCTCGTGTCGCCAGGTATTTACAACAAAGCCTTTCGCCACAGTCTGCAACACTTATCTTGGCTGCGACTGCACGAGCTCGCAGGTCACAGACTACTGGGTACCATACAAGTCTTCGTCCTGCACAACCACCGCCACCGAGGTCATCACCGGCTGCTTCCTCACTGCCACGGCTACAACAACAACCGGTACATCATGCCCTCTGGTCACTGTTGACCTATGGAACGAAAGCCTGGGTGACGATGACGAAGACGTACAGGACCTTGTCGAGGGGTTCATCATGGGACTGACTGTATATGATCAACGCGTCTTTATGTCTGGAAAGCGATCTACTATCAATGAAGACGGCTCCTTTGCCCTTGACAGAGTCGCCTGTACCATAGTAGCAATAATGATATTTTGTTTTTGTCTTTCTATAGATTGACTACCAGTCTTTCTTCGCCCCGCGACAGCCTCCAACGATCCGCCATGTCAATCACTTCCGTACAGCCTTCTAACAAAAAGCCCCATCGTCGCACGAACCCTTCGCTTATTTCCCATGACGATGCAAGCCATGGATGTCCCCAAACCAGAAAGCCGCAACGTTCTGTGTCATTGAACCCCTCGTAAACTCTCAGCCCCAAGTCAAGAAGAAGATCATGGCTGTCGTATGTCTCAGCCATAAGTATCAGGTTGTCACGCAACTTTGGGAAAGGTAGTGCATTAACCCAGAAAGGAGGAGTTCTTGACCGCTGCAGGGATGTTGCTTGGAGATCCGATGGAATGGTCTTCACTGCCGTAACGTCAATTTCAGACACGCCAAACGCAGTACGACATCCTGGTGGCAGGTGATGTAGTAGTGAGAGCAGGGACATATTGTGCAGCAAGGCACGGACAACGTTGTACTGGACCAGTGTGATGAGGCAGTGATCCGCGGAGAGTGGGAATACGATCGCGCGTGGTGGCTGAATCGCACTAGCGAATGTCGAGTACCGCAACAATGGCGGTATGAGTCTGTGAGTCTCACATTGAACTCGGACATTTACTCCTGGCCATTGAATCTCACATGCGTGGACTTTCGCCTCGGCATTTTGGAATGGTTCTGTGATAGACGAGTCATGTGTGACGTTTGTATGGGTGTACAAATTAACACTGACAAGCATACCATAGCCCTCTTGATAAGCAGATTCGCCATGTGTGCTCAAAGTTTGAGACATCTGTTTTCTGGCACCTGAAGGTGTGTTAATTGAGGGTCTGTGTTATGAATAAAGGCGGTACGTCGACATCGTTTGTCCTAGATAAGGATGCAGGCAAATACTTACGCCAGGCTCTCTGCCTCAAGCGGTTCTGTCGCTTCTTTCTCTCCACGGGATTTGTGATACCATGCCAATCGTCCTCGCTAGACGGCACAATGGAGGAGTTCAGCCGACAGGACGACTGGGTGATCGGGGCAGCAGACATGCCGAGCCACGCCAAGGAATTGCGAGAAGGCGTTGAGTTGTTCCGGAACCCTTCTGGTGGTCAACGCTGGAGGAAAATCGGACTTGAGTCGTCCCGTCTCATTTGCTTCAATATTGATATGTAAGATTTGAGCTGTCTATAGAATTCTTACCTCCAGCCTATCAATGCTTACTTCGGTGCAATCTGCTTTGTAATCTGTAGTGGCTGTCAGCTGCAAGTGCGTTACGCGCTAGTACCAACTCGGTCAAACGGTAGCGTATGAACTTGTCTAAGAATAGTGTGTGAATGAGATTGGTGACTGAGTGTAATTCTCTTGTATGCATTGCATGGAAAACCTGCAAAGTGTCGGCGGTTGGTCGGCTCACTATAAAACACTGACTTTCTCGCTCGATTAAACTGATATGTGTTCACTTACCTGCATTCAATTCTCTTTACTGTATCTGGAGGCCTGCATTCAACTCTTCAAATCCGATATTCTCATTCACGCATATCGGCCACACTAATTGATACGATGATACATCAGGAACAGCCAACTATAGCCTGCTTTGGTGCTACCGGAGGATGTGTGGCGACAACCTTAGCAAGCGCACTGAACGACGGTTTTTATTGTACAGCTCGTACGTCTCGTGTATGACAGTTATTACATGTCCTTTACTAACATATTTCCAGTCATTAGGAACCCGGACAAGCTGCGCAATATTCTGATGACCCAGAAATGTGTTCCATCGGGTATTGTTGACCAATATCTTGCCGTTCATCAGGGCGACGTGAAGGATCCTACTGCCGTCGCACAAGCCCTTGTCAGCCCAACCAACTCCAAGTTCGTTGTTGACTTTATACTCAGCGGCGTCGGCTCCCGCCCCAGATTTGAATGGAGTATTACGAGGCCTCTCCCGCTGCAAGACACAACTATATGTGAAGATGCTATCAAAACGGTCTACACTGCTCTCTCTAACCTTTCTGCTTCTGGTATCACTGGCACTACCAGCTCACAGAAACCTCTCCTTGTGGCTATAAGCGCCGCCGGATGCGGGAGAAGGCGAGGGATACCTCTACCTGTCTATCTGCCTTACCATTACGTTGTGGGAGGGCCACTGGCAGATAAGCAGAAGATGGAAGATCTGATCTTCGAAGATGGAGGTCGCCATGTACGGGACTTTGTTCTCATGCGGCCAGTGATTTTGACAGATGAAAAGGCAAAGAGTAATGGGCAGCTTGAAGTTGGCTGGGAATGGGGTGTTGTCAGTGACAAAGACAATGTTAAAGAACCAGGGCCTAAGATCGGATATTTCATAAGTAAAGAAGATCTTGGGAAGTGGGTGTTGAACCATGTGATTACAGAAGGTGGGTGGGAAGGGAAGTGCATTTACTTAACCTATTAAGAGCTGTAGTTGTACTTTGTGTCAAAAAGAGCGACTATCCTGCTTAGGTAGCATTGGCTCAGTCTTAAAATAATAAACAGACCTCTCGCTGGTAGGTCTAGGAATTGTTTTTAGAATGCTATTGAAGTGGTGGGGCTGCTATGGTGTCCCCGCAGCAAAATAAGTAGAATGAATACTGGAGCTAGGCCTGAGCACGCTAAATATCATGCTAATAGAGCCCAGCGTAGCGAAATCCATGTTTAGCATTTGCTTCCTCGTGCAGCCAGCCAGACTTGCACCCAAAGGAATATCTTCCCAAGAACGTAATTTTCTGAATAATTGGCGCATTATCACCTCCTATCTTCTACCTGTATGAAGAATGCCCACTGGCGCTAGATCACGCAGTGGCTGCGCCGCATGCAAGTCCCACCGGGTAAATAAAATGACGACATTATTAACGACTAAATACAAACACGCTGACAGACTTACTATAATAGTTGAAGTGCAATGAGACTTGGCCTTCTTGTGGAAGATGTACGCGTCTTGGTATAGACTGCTCTGGTCCCACCTTGCGTGTGAGATGGTCACAGAAGCATCAAACATGTCGGGATGATGGGGAATCGCGAAAGCAAACGACAGGTGCGAGGCAGATTGTGCAGCCATCTACGACAGCATACTCCAACGTCTCGGTCCAGTCAGAAGCTGCGCCACTGACACCGAGCTTCTTATCTTTACCTGACAATCCTGCCGTCGACGCAAACCAGGTCCCTTCTCCTTCCGGAAACAGCCATGGCGGCAACGGCTGGGTTGATGAAACGTTTGGAGACATAATGCCAGACCTCATGTCATTTGACTTCAAGGCGACTGCCAGCCTGTTGAAGAAAGTCTACGGAGATCGTGACATTCAAGTCCTTCATTTTGATGGTATATGAATTCACCCCACCATGCTTATTCTCTTCTTGCTGATACCTATATGCAACAGTCCATCTTGACACTTGGAATCCCAACGCATACCCCTCTTATTGGGGCGCGACGCCTTTCAACCACGGGTCCATGTTCTGGTTGGCCAACCAGGAAGGACTCCTTTCCAACTCGTCTTCTCACCCTTCAGTTCATGCAGGGTTGAGAACGCGTCTGTCAGGCATTCAAGACAACGAAGATGACACTGCGCAAAATTGGATTCGTTTCTCAGCTGATGGTGTCGATAAGATCGGCACACAAGGTATAATCGATGGCATAATGAAGATTCTAGGCACTGAGAGCTTGGTGTACTTGTCGGTGGATATTGACGTGCTTGACCCAGCCTTTGCGCCAGGAACTGGCACGCCCGAGCCCGGCGGTTGGTCGACCAAAGAGTTTATCAATATCCTGCGAGGAATTGAGGGGCTTAGCCTCGTTGGTGCGGATGTAGTAGAGGTTTCACCTGTTTGCCAAGGAGCAGGTGAAGAGACAACCTTCGCCGCTGTGCAGGTTGTTCATGAGATATTAACGTCAATGGTTAAGAGAGGATTGCAGGATCAGGGAAAGATTCACCAGGCCAGCAAAGACGAGCTATAACTACGCCTCGGTAAGTCTCGCCGCCACCATGAAGCAGGAGGATAGAGAGAAGGTTACAGTCAGTCTATGGCTGTTTCCGGGGTTTCTGTTCAAGAGTAAAAGCGACGTCCTGGCTTTTTCCGCTGTTCAAAGAAAGGATAACAAAGAGCAAGTCGAAACCATTACGACGTTCACCCATTCCGTTACCCTTCGAGAAACTGCTGGCTAGTGGATACCGCACAAACTCATCAGTGGATAATAAATTCGTATTCATGCAGGCTTTATGCAACTGGGATTATGGGCCGAAAGTCTGTGGACAAGCTACCCTGCACAGCAGAACGCATACATCAGCAAAAGCTTCACTGCAGAGAATACACCAAGAAAGATGCTAGCTTTCAGTAAAACATATATCAGAATGATCAAGCTTATTTTCTCTTCAATTGTAACTAAATTTGCGTTCGCATACATGCGTTCAGCTGCTGGAGTGGGCAATTTATTGTGGACGTTACACTTTACAAAAGCATGTCTTCTCTCTTGACGATGTTCTTGAAGACCCCTGAATCCCGTCAGGTTGAACAAGATAACCACTTGATACGTAATCATTTTACTACATGTTCCTTCCAGCACGTTCGATGCGACAGAAGGCGATGACTGGGACTCTCTGTGATGCTACCACGTACGCCTTGAGATGGTGCAAAGTGATTCGTCGCGAGAATTACTCTATCAAGCTAACTTGGGCGGTCCCACCTGTACGATTTAGCGTAAGGGGTAAGTGGATCGTTTCTGTAAGGACCCTCCAAGAGTCGTATTAAGACTCCACTCCGTTTTACTACTTTTGGAAAGTCTAAGCTAGTTTGCGATAGAGGCTGACGGCTGATAGACGTACTGGTAAATCCCGCCAGGTAAAGTATTCCACGACGTGATGCTGCGACTATCACCCAGGCCCAGCATGCTTGGTCAACGACGCACCGGCAGTCAATTGAGTGGGTACATACGCTGGGTAGAGAGGGATAATCCAGTGCAGCTCCACTCCACTAGCACGCATCCAGCAGTTTTAGGATGCTTGAGTCCTATTCTCGGACAGCGGTTATTTCTTAGAGTGATCTAAGAGTGATCGAAACGATGGCCAAGCCAATCGACTCGCACTCCCATTTTGAGTTCCAGCTCAGGGGCTACCGTAGCAGGCACGATTGGGAGACCGCAGATCAAGGACAGACTGGGTAAGCGTTATCCCCTGTTGGGGTGATATACCTGGTGACGACACCATCAGTCATGCCTGTGGCAAAGAACTCGCATCAGCCAAACAAAGGCTCATGGATTACATTGGATATTTGTCCACACCTCCTATCAAAACTCGGATAAGCAAAAAGCACCCAGTACAGAACAAAATTACGATGATGGATCTTGGACTTGGCCTTCAAAACGATGTTGTGGTGGTGACTGGCGCAGGTGGACAGATAGGCCAAGTTATCGTGGATGCATTTTTAAATGCTGGCTGTCTCGTGGGTGGCTTCGACGTTGACAAGGCCAAGTTTGGCAAGCAACATGAGAATCTTTTCTGGGTTGAGGTCGATACAACCGACGAGACGGGCATGGCCACCGCAGGGAAAAGCGTTGAAGAAAGGTTCGACAGGATCCCTACGCTTTGTGTTTGCGCAGCTGCAGTTGATCTCAGCTTCATTGAGCATCACTCTTCTATTATAAATATGCCGACAAGCCAATTTCGCAAAACGCTTGATGTGGTGCGTTCAATTTGACATTATTCTTGACCTCTGGAGCGAAGCTTCTGACTTTAAACAGAACACGGCGGGAACCTTTATCACGGCCAAGCTATGGCTTCAGCATGTGCAGAAAATGGTCAAGAGAAGCCTCACAGAAACTAACGGTGTAAACCACGCTTCTTCCTCAATGCCACGAGATGAGAAAAAAAGGAATATCTCATTGATCATCATTGGTTCAGAAGCTGGAGACTTTGGAGTCGTCGGCAATCCAGATTATGCAGCAAGCAAGTCTGCCGTTCAGTTCGGCCTTATCTTATCTCTAGCACCGGATGCCGCTCGTATCCATCCGTCAGCAAGAGTCAACTCCATCTCCCCCGGAGCTGTTGATACGAAACGATTCCATGCAGAATGCGCCGAGGACGCGTCTGGAACAGTCAAGTGGGTCGAGTCTGAGTCGACGGTTGCTCAGAAGAAGGCTGTAGATATAGATGGTATTGCCAAGATGTGTCTGGTACTGGCGAGTGAGAAGTGGTCGCCTTCGGTTACTGGCCAGAATGTAAGGTTAAACGGCGGAAAGAGTGGGAAGATGTTCTGGAATCAAAACGGCGATGCTTTGTGGTAATGCACTGGTGGACAGACATGTAGTTACATTAAGAAATTTACACTAAAGGTCTACACAGAAGGAAGTGCCAATTACTTTATTGCTACTCCTGTGAACTGATCATTCCGAAAATTACCAAGAGATTTAACACCAACACATAGCGCCCAGCCCCACCGCCCCCTATCTGTTCTGCCTCTTATCTCCAGGGATCCCAATCTGGCAGGGCGTGGCGATGCTATCGTAGTCTCTACCTACTGTCGTTCCTTTACGCCGAGAAGATAAGGGTAGATCGTGACTGTCGGGATTGACGTAAGCCAAGTGGTACAAAATCGTCAGCGGCATGATCGGAGAGTGATTTAAACTATACAGATACTAGATCTAGGATGTAGCTGTCTCTGTTCTTGCCTTCCAAGCATTTGCCACATTTGCCATACAGTCAAAAGTAATTTCGCCCTCCTCAGCACTACTCGCCTTTGCCTTGAGTTTGGAGATGAACTTATCAATCATGCCAATGATGTGAGCCCTGCCAGCGCACTCAGGGTGCAGGATGATTGGGAATACAGTTCCGTATCCCTCGCTAGAACCCTCCTCTACAAAGCTTTCGTTCTCCCATAGCCATTCAAAACGATCCAGCCACATCTTCTCTACGACATCCGTACTCACGTACCCTTGCGTTCCTGCCGAGTGTGGGAAGTAGCACAGAGGCGTAGCGTCTTCGGTGTACCAGCTACCGGGAATCTCCACCAGGGACGTTTCCGCTTCCCGAGACCCTGGCTCAGGCTGTTCCGTGAATGCTATTGGCTTCATCCATGTGCTGGCAGGTTGCTTGTAGTCGGGAATCACCGGGTTGCCTTCGGAAAATGTCTTGGGTAGAAAGTAGGGTAGGCCATCGTGAGAGTTGAGGCTGGCGTCATAGAGAAACCCGTGTTCTTCCAAAAGACGGACGGTTGACTCCCTGATCTCGTACAAAGGAGCTCGGTACCCGACAGGCTTCTTACCCTTGCAAACAGAAGTGGCTAGGTCCATACACTTCACAAGAATGTCCCGTTCTTGTTGCTCAGATAAGGAGTATGCGCTCTCATGGCTATACCCATGAAGGCCAATCTCTGCGCCACTCGCGACAATGGCCTCAGTCTACCTTGGGTAGCTTTCCATAGAGTGGCCTGGAATGAACCAAGAAACATCCTGTGATATACCATGCTTGCTGAATACCTTCAACAACCGGTCAACGCCGAAGTTTCCACCGAAGTGGGCAGCCGAGTAGTCGGCGAGGTTGTTCTCTGGCACATGGCCTGTTCCAACCAACCCTGAGACGGCGTCAAAGTCAACAGAGAGACATATCCTCAACCTGCGGCGCTTTTGAGGAGCTTTGGGAGCGCTTGACAAGGCCGCTCTACCGTTTGAGTAATCGCTGAGAACCTGGACTTTAAGCTCATCCTTGGTCTCTGCTTCTCTCCGTAGTAGACGACCCTCCTGGCCGCCATCGACTGATATACACTGGCCTGTGATATGGCCTGCAGCTCGGTGAGATGCCAAAAACACCATGCACCTAGCCGCATCTTCGGGTTCCGCGATCTTGCGAAGGAAGACTGTCGCTTCGGCTTCTGCCCATCTCTCCTTTGGATCATCTAGCCGGTCACCTATCAATGGGATGTTGATCCAACCAGGCGCCACAGAGTTAGAACGAGCTTTCGGATTGAGTTTCATAATCTCGTTTTTGACCGCTTTGACAAGTCCATACTGAAGACCATCTTTGCCCGACGCGTATTCAGCCTGGCCAAAGACGCCGGTTTCAGAGCCAGTGACTGCAACAGCGACATTGTCTAGCTCTTGGCCCGACGCATCTTGAGCTTGCTTGACCGACCGTAGAAAATGCTTGATGTTCAGGAAGGTTCCACGGACATTGACAGAATAGACTGCATCCCATCTCTCAGTGTCGAGATCCCAGATTTCTGGATCAGTACTCTCATCTGTAATACTAGCATTGGCAACAACTATCTGGGCCGGGCTAAACTTGCTGCCGACTCGTGAAAAAGCTTGCGCGATAGATGGTTCATCTCTCATATTGCCCTCAACATGATGAAGTCTTGTCTTCTGTGAGAACCGCCTACGAACAATACCCAGGGTTGCATCCAACAGAGGCCACGTCAGGTTACTTCTCCCAGCAACTATCAAATGTGTCGTCCCACGCGGCGTCTTTGGAGTTTATTGGATAGTCGTCCAAGTCGTCATAGTTGCCATATTCGAAGATATCCTGTTGCATTGCGTCTATACTATCTTCCTCCCACTTGTCAAGCCATTCGTCCATCGTCAATAGGTTTTTGTCTAACCCCGAGCCCCAAGGCCCCAACTTCTTCGTCTCAGACTGGGGCTCGTATAAAGGCCCGCAGGCGTCGACTACGCGGCGCGCGCTCTCATCCATGGCCTTCTTCATCCATTGGCTACCGATGCGCTTGGCATAGATATTATGAAGTGCAGGTAAGTGTACAACGTCATTAACGCAGTATTGCATTGTCTTTGCGTCTAAGGGGCGGCGGGTGAAGATGTCGTTGGGAATGAGAGTCTTCACCTCCCTCTTGGTTTTGATCCAGCGATGGACCTCCATGAACTTTAGCCCCAGATCCTTCTCGACGCATACGTCAAGCCCGCGGACATAGGTCTTGTCGCCGGCGCGGGAGGCATTCTCGAGGAGTTGTATGTCTATGACGTCCGAGAGACGAACCTGGTAGTGGGCCCAGAGGGCGTCGGCGTCATTGCGTACATCCCAGAGACATTTAGGTATGTGCGGATCTTCAAGGATGGCCTTGAGAGTCTTTCCGTTGGCACTGGATGTAGTGAAAGCGGAGTTTCCGAGAGTCTGGACGTCGATTATTCTTGTTACTCGTGTGGGATGGATGAGTACGGTTATGAGAGAGAGGGTTCCGTTCCGGCCAAGACCTTTGCCCTCAAGGTCTAGATAGAGCGTGCCAGACGGAGGGATCGAGGAGATGAAGACCAGAAGGTCTGGAAGGGAGGAGATCAATGTTGGGGACAGCGTAGGGGTAGCCATGCCTCATTCAAAGGGCAATCTTGCTGATAATTTAGTATGTCAGGTTTGTTCGTTTCCTTTACGTTGTGAATTGCTAAAACATTAGGTTTTACGTTTTTATTGTACTCTCTTACTTTATAACGCCTATGCCTGAAAATTCGCCACTGCGGGGCTGGGTTACTAAATGCCTTACTTGTAAGGCAAAATACACCTATATACTTTAAAGTTTATTAGTAAATAAGACCGCTGATAAATAACGGAGTAGGCGCTGTAGGTTATTACCCTCCTATAGCTACACGTAAAATTGTAAAGATATCCTTTAAAAAAAAATGCCAAACGTAGGATTCCAGAAATTAATTGATAATAATACAGGCAATGAAGTCGTGTGTCCCGCCGGCCTACAGAGCTCTTCAGTAGGAGCCACATCAGCTGTTTGTTTGTTTAACTATTAAACTGCTACCCGGCTCTAGGGTACCTCTGGACAATCCCTTAGCAGCTTAGCAACGAAGTTTAGTGTACAGTGCAAGGGGGCAGGGGCTGTAAGATATATTTAGTTAATGTAAGAATATAATATATTAAGATGCCCTTTATCTGTAACTATACTAAGACTAATTATTTTCAAGCTTAACTTATAAGTTTACTTAGATTGCTTTGAAGATAATTTGCTAGATACTATATAGTACATTTCTAAATATATATATTGTATTATACTTGGGTTACGCTTTTATATAACATAAAGTCATTTGCTAGCCTCTGTACAATATTTAGCTACTGCAATATACTAGACTACCTTTTAAAACAAGGGAATATAATAGGTTGTACGTAATAAGATCGTATATACATAGAAACAAATGCATTCTCTAGTCTGATACCCCTCTCTATATCTACCTGTTTAGGAACTCTAACTTTTACAAAAGTCTGTTTTCGTAGTACTCTTAACTTATCTCTCTTAACCTTGACCTAGTTTATTATAAAGGCATAGTATGATTTAATTTAAAGATGAAAGAGAAGAGCAATATACATTTATCTATCCTAACGGAAGATGTATGTAATTGCACTTAGTTAGAGACTGTCTTTATCTACAAGATCAAGGATCGTTGTTAATCAGGGTGTCTCGGCTAAACGCAAGACGTACTTCTTGGCAGATGCCTTGCCTGCCTCCAGATTCTTTAAAGCACCCTCGAGTCCAGCTAGTCCCCCCTTAACAACCTCGTAAGGATGTCCTGAAAACCAGCCGTCGGCCAGGCCAAGACTAACCAGATTGTAAATTGTAGCGCCGAATTCCGCATTTCCAACCTTAAATCCCTCTTTGGCGGACTCGTGAATATGGCCAACATTAGATCCCAGCACTGTGATTCCCTGAATTACCTTGTCCTCTTTAGGAATGACACTCATAATCTTTCCGTTCTCTGCAGAAACGACTTTAACAAGCATCTCCAGGCTTGCCTCATCTGACACAGTGTCGTAGGCATAAGAGATAACATGCTTTTCTGCAACCTTGCGAAGCTCCTCATTGATATACTCGGTTCCCTGTCGGTAGTCGATAATGATATCACCCTTGCTCTTGTCAAGCAAGGTATCCACGAACGGAATACCATTTCCTGCGATGGCTATGATGGGATGAACATTAGAAAGGGTTGCGAACTTGATGGCGAAAGCTCCCACCGCTGTTGCGGCTCCGTTTACCACCAGGGGCGTTGGGACAGTGGCAGGACTCCATGGTAGAGGCAGTTGGAGTCTCTGATAAACGCCAAGAGCAGCGGTCATGCTGGCGAGCGGGATCGTGGCACCCTCTGAGTATGTGTTAGAAGAGAGGCATATATCATAGATGCAAAAAGAAAAGGGAACTCATACCTTCAAAGGTGGTGGCATTGGGGAGATGGAATGCTGACTTAGCGGCCGCTACTGAGTACTCTGCGTAGCTACCATGAGGAGTAAACATCTGGTGGAAAGCAGCAACTCGGTCACCAGGACGGAATCCTGTGACTCCTTCGCCGACCGTCTCGACGTAGCCGGCGACATCGTCACCATGGTTCGCTGGGTCTCCACCCATCAACTTGGGCATTTTCCAGTCCTTGGGGTTTGTGCCTGACACGACTGTGCGGATCAGGAGCTCACCCGTCCCGGCTGTCGGCACTGGAACATCCCGGATCTCCACGTTGAGGTCTTTGTCGATGTATGCTTCCTTCATGATTGTTGATGATGATGTTGTTTATCCTGCTGTTTCTGATTGAGAGGAATGAATTTAGTGTAGCCGCAGACATCCTTTATATACCTATCACGGTCTGTGGGTTACGATCAAATCTACAACAGCATCATGGACATTCGGGTTCAGGACTCAAGCCTACTATTACAAAGCAGATGCATATCTCCGCCTGTACCAGACAAATGCAAGTAACAAGGGCCAACTCTGTGGCCTATTGTTACCCACACCGCTAATTCGAATTTTTACATAGAGCCGTCTGTTACTAGAACGGCTTGCGCAGTCATGGAAGTACGTACTGAAAGCAACGTTGGCGAGGGGTACCGCAATTTGTCTGAGTTGCTTACACTATAGTGGGTCTCTTTATTACAGGCGGGGAAGTTGCGACTTTTATGGCGTTCTAAAACCCACTTCGACAACTTACCGTTATTTGTCGAGTTTCATTTACAACTATACTGTACTACGTGTCACGTTAAAACCTCAAAGGATAACCTTTAAGCTAGTGCGCTGGCTAGGCTAATAAATCACGGGAAAACGCAGGGAGCAACAGGGGAAAAGCACAATCGAGGAACAAGCGCATTGAAGGCTCAAGAATACCCATTTCAGTTTATGTACTAGTCTGGGCGTTAGGGAAAGTCTCTACATTAAGCAAACTGTATCACAGCATCGGTTTAGGGAGGCAAGGTTGAATACCAGGCAGTGTACGTATGAATTAGTGATTGGAGCCCTACCAGCTACAACGAGCCGTTGGGTGTGATAAATTGTACTGTACTACATATCTGCGCAATTACAATAAGGATCGCCGGAGGTCCGCTTCTCGCTTATTAACTATATCGGCATTAATTTCATTTGTAATCAAATGGCGATGTCGCGCTAGAGGAATCTTGATTACGAGACTAACTGTATGGTTATTGACTTGGCGGTCACACTACGGATTTCGCAGCTTTTCTAACGTAGATGTTCTAAATTGTAGAAAAGAGCTTATCTATATACTCGTCCCCTCCCTCGTACATAGACGAAAGATCAGACCAGTACATCTGACTATTACATATGAACGAGAAGCATTTTGCAACAATACCCAACGAAACGCATTTACCTAGTGAAACTCCACAAGATCAATCATAATGGCCCCAGCTACTTCAGACCACGAACTCATCCGTAATTGCATCGCACGTTACTGCATCGGTGTTGATCTCAAAGACTGGGACACCTTTTCCAACGCCTTCCTTGACAACGCCAAGGTCGACTTCCCTGGACCTGGCGGCCCTGTTGAAGGGGTCACAGCAATCACGGCGACAACGCAGGGCATGGTCGGAAACTTCCAAACACATCATGCTCTAACCACTCAGCTCATCGAAGTGATGGGCGAAAAAACCGGCAACGCCACGACGTATTGCAGGACCGAAATATTCGGCGTAGGCAAGGACGAGGGCAAACGTGTGACTAGTTGGGGCTTGTATCAAGATAAGCTTGTCAAGGGGAATTTTAACGGGCGTGAAGATTGGAAGATCGCTGAGCGTATCGCCACTATGGCAGCGCCTCTTAGTGGAGATTTGTCCTTGCTTTCCAAGTAGTGACTTGTGAGTGGATGCGTCGAAGGAACGGCTAGAGAGACTATTACATCGCTGTCCTGTGCACAGAGACTTGCAGCAACTTTAGGATTGAATGATAGCCTGTGATGGATTTCTACAGACTTTGAGATAAAGTGATAGATCCCCGAATCGAGGCATCCACATCAGCTCTCCGGATTCCAGGAACAGGACCAAGGCATGTGGCACTTTCCGCGAGTAGATGCACGAGCTTGTCGAGGTCGACGCTGACCCGGGAGGCTTTTTCGGTACCCTGTGTGGTCTGTTGATTGAAGTTCGACTGAAGGTCACCGGCTATAGCGCTTGAATGGATTTGGCTGTTGGCAGAACGCAACCATTGTCTCGGCCCCGAAAACCCGAAAACCAAGTAGTCTGCCGGCTCATGGCCAGGAAAACCAGCTGATGAAAACACAGGGCCAGGTTGCTCCATAGGTATGCTCTGCGCGCTACCTGCGACGGGTGGTTGATACATGGTGTCACCTGTAGTTGCTGCGCCGCTCGTAACAGTGTTGCACATATAGATTCCCCGCTCTTCCAGGTATTCCTCTACATCCATAGCCTCAAGCCATTCTCCCTGAAGGTGCGCAGAATTTGTGTCTAGTATTGTCCTTGTTTTACCTCTCACGATTCGCTGCAGGAACGGAGCTGGTATTCTGAACACGGCTTTGGTCTCACCTTCAACAACGCGGTACATGTTCGGGAGCCAGGAAGCGGACGGCAGTGGATACTTGAAATCACCCAGGGATCCATTAAATAGCGACAGGCCTCGTAGAGAATTGACCATTAAGAACTCTGCACCTAGCAACTGAAGAGGAAGAGCCAGGGCTGGGAAGTGGCTTCCATCTACCGTGCTGTTAGATAATATGGACACCACAAGCTCCAAGCAGGCTCTTTCGAGCCTTACTGGCAGTGGAATTTGTTTGGAAGTGCCCGTTTGTAGAGATATGGCTATTGCTTCAGAAGCTCCGGGGGCTGACTGATGTGGAGCCAGCGCTCCAGGTGCATGTTGAGGAAAGCTAGTCCCTGAATCATCCGGAGCATGCGTCAAGGGTAACGTCTTGTTCGTGCTACTTGCAATGGTAGCCAATTCTCTCACGGCATCGTTCAGATGGAAAAGAACATCCGGCGAGTTTTGAACCTGCGAGGTATCAAGAATACGCCGATGGAGTGTGGAAAACGTTGCCAATGCGTTGTCTAGAGCGCGGCTAAGCTCTTCAGCCCGGATCCTTTGGGATTCTTGAGCCTCTTGTTTCCGGGCGCGGTACGACCTCTGTGCAAGACGCATCCCTAGCTTCTTCTTCTGGAGCGAGTAGGCCCTTGTTAGCTTCTTTGTCGTTGCGAAGCACCTTGTGACCCACACACTGACCTGCTGACTATTGACCACGCCTTGCCCGTCTTGGATTGGAGGACGGCCACGACGAGCCGGTTGCGAGTTCTCCATATTTGTTAACAAGAGAGGTAGAATCAAGGTGCCGTCGATAAAGATGTGCTGACAAGGTAACGCGAGTGGTCAGGATCTAAAGGGAGGGAGGGGGTTGCCCCCATGATTAATAAATCGATGTGACAAATTGCGGAGACGCTAATTTGCCTTGACTTCGGTAACCAACAGATACAACATACAACCATCCCGGGCCAATTAAAAATATAACGTTTGTAGACCAATTGCAGGCTGTTCGGCACGGGCTGTGAAGACAAATTGCGGGTCTGGGTTAGATTATTAATAAGGTTAGGGTTGGAACTAGCGGAACGCAAGGCCCAGGGAGGCTTGGGAGGGTCTCGGTTGCATGTGGAAAGGAGTGTATTCGGATCTGCTCTTACAAGGGTTTGGGGTGTAGGGGAAGGAGTGGCACGTAATACGTTTGACTCTTCATAGGCTGTTAGCTTCTTTAGGTTTACTACTTCGTATGTAGCCTGCCCTATAATTTGTCCTGTTGGCAAGCTTACACAGAATTGTGTTGTTTCAAACTGTACGACTTAATAACTTACCTTTAAAAACCTTAAATAGAAGCTTGCACAGATTTATAAGTATTAAAACTGAAACCACAAATACTGCCTTTCTAACCATTTACCATTGATCGTTGGTGCTTACCTCTTGATTGGGCAATCATTCGTTGATTCAGGGTAGGCCAGGCGGAAATGAACAGACAAAGACAAATGATAACCTCCCAACACACTCAACCAGTCTGACGCAGCCGGCCTCGGATCTGATGTAAGCGACATGGGGGCCAAGGATGGCGTCTAACCCCAAGTGTGTGATGGGAATTTGCTTTACTTGGCCTATAGAGGCTCCGACTTCCAATGTCGGACTTGGACGCGACAGTCGCCTTCCAGAGCGTATCGAGTTCGGAAACGAGAGGGTGCTGAACTCAGAACTTGGAGAGGGTCCGGACTGCGTAGCTTTGTAAGTTTCTGGACGACGCGTTGCAACCTTTGCCAAACTTCACGAGCACGTACTTTACTCACTTCACGTGCAGGGCTTATTAGGTCTTCCTGTTCATCTGAATAATGATGATGTGCTGGGATATGTAATGCACTGAGCACCATGTACAGTATTGTACTACACCGAACTTTGGTCTGTAACACCATATACTTACTCATTTCCCGAAAGTGCTTGAGGAGTAGGTAGCTGCACTTGAATCAGATTACGTAGCGTCACGGAGATATCAGCCGAAAATTGGCACTACGGCACTGCTACCCGATAATCTCAATTGGGTATCCTTAGACACCAGGGCTTAATTGGCTACGTCAGGGTCCACTAATGGTTCAGCAGATGCCGCAGACGGGACCTCATGGCTTGAAGGAGACTTCTGTCTCGGCTTCCATCCGAATGTAGTGACTAGATCTCGGGTAACAGTTCTATGATAAAAGACTTTTAACGATGCTTTTTGTTATTTTAGTTTGTAAGATATCATCCACTATTTTCATAATTGTATCTACGTCCCACCCAATCCTCAATTCATAGAACGATGGCTTCAATGGCGCAAAATGGGGTAACTTGTTTCTACGGCACTGCATACACCAACGGCGCTGTGTCGGCAACGCTCCTGGCGGCCAACCTTGAGTTGAGCTTCTGGGGCGGAGTCAACCCTAAAACGGGTGAAGTCATCGATCGATTCCATCCACTAAGTGGACGGCTTTTAAAAGATACCATCCTGGCTATCCCAAGTGGCAGGGGATCGTGCGGTGGTAGTGTGATTATGATGGAATTGATCCTCAATGGCCTTGGTCCTAAAGGTCTGATTTTCAAGCGACGAGAAGAGATCATTACACTCGGCGTTATTGTTGCTGAAGAATTCTTTGGCAAGACAGCTCCGGTAATTGAATTGATGCCAGAAGACTTCCGCCAAGTCCTGGGTTGGAATGGCACTACTGTTCATATTCATGGAGACAAAGTCTCGAACAGTCCTTTACTACCAAGCCCTCCAGAGCTCGACCGCGTTATTTTCGATATTAGCAGCCTTAAAGTTCAACTCTCCGATTTCGACAAGGCTACCATCGAGGGTGTCAATGGAGAGGCTACTAGAATTTCCATGAAGGTTCTAGCTCGAGTGGCTGACATGATGGGTGCCAAGGAGATGATTGACGTGAGCCAAGCCCATGTTGATGGTGCCTGGTACGGCCCAGGAAGCGTCGCCTTTGCCAAGAGACTTCGGGATGGGGGTGGGAGGTTTCGCATTCCTTCCACTATTAACTCCCTTAATATCGACCAGCGCCGCTGGAAAGCTCTGGGGATCGATATAGATCTTGGCTCAACTTGTGATGAGTTGACACAAGCCTTCCTCGATATGGATGGCAAGCCGTCGTTCACATGTGCCCCCTATCTACTCGAGACCGCTCCCAAGCTGGGGGACTCTATCGCTTGGGGAGAGTCCAATGCTGTCATCTATGCCAATAGCGTCTTGGGTGCTAGGACTCTCAAGAATCCAAATATGCTTGAAACTCTTATTGCCTTGACGGGAAGGGCCCCAAAGGCAGGAGTTTACCTTGATGAGAATCGTATAGCAGAGTTGCATATAGATGTGAAGCCATTTCGAAACATTGATAGCTCTTTCTGGCCTGTTCTGGGCTATACGCTTGGAGCAGCTGCATCTTCACGCATTCCTGTTATTACCGGGCTCGAAGACATGACACCTTCCACCACAGACTTCAAAGCTTTCTCGGCAGCATTTGCTACATCATCGAGCGCAGCCATGTTCCACATGGTCAATCTGACTCCCGAGGCTCCGACCCTCGAAGCCGTATGTGGTGGCAATGTGCCCCCACGGATCAGTGTCGGTTGGAAGGAAGTCAGTGATTGTTGGTATGAGTTCAACAGCAACTCTGAGCCTCGCCAGGTCGACCTTATCTCCTTGGGCAACCCGCATTTCACCTTACATGAAATCAAGGACCTCTCTATCCTCTGCCGAGGAAAGACTAAGCACGCAGATGTAGCAGTTATAGTGACTTGTGGTCGTGCAGTGCATGCCCTTGCCTCACAAGCAGGCTACGTCAGAGAGCTTGAAGCATTTGGCGTGCAGTTTCTTACGGATACATGCTGGTGCTCGATCGAGGAGCCCATCATTCCAAAGCAGACCAAAACCATCATGACGAACTCGGGCAAGTATATCCATTACGGTCCAGGACTCACCGGTAGGCAGTTCTGTTTTGGAAGCTTGGAGATGTGCGCAGAGGCGGCAACGACAGGAATAAGCACCGGGAAGCTACCCGAGTGGTTGCAGAAGGCTAGTTGTATGTAGATATCTAAGCAAAGGGATTCTCTACGTCTGCATTGTTACTGAAGTTTATTGTATGCTTGAAACCTTAGCCGATCCCTATATAGAATACTGTGCAGGGTGGTTGTAAGCAAGGCTGTACAAGAGCAAGACCTTTCTAGATATAGATTAAGAGCAGAGTGCCAGCTTAACAGAAGAAGTATCACAGTCAATACTAGGTACCTGCAACTCAGTAGATTAATAACAGTAAATAAGGTAAGTCTGTGTTTAAGTAAAGAGTAAAGACCATACTTCTTATATCTATCCTCTCTAGAAATACTAGGTTAAGGTTACTAAGTGCTACCGTTCAGGCAGCCATCAAAGTCGCTGGCGACATGGCGAGTCACTATGTGGGCGCCCCTGCAACCCAATCTCTTCGCCCGGCTGCGGGAATTGTGTCCCGATGATCTCGAGATCACCAAACAAGAACCTCCCATCCAGAGTCATGTTGGCCATGTGCCGTCGTTCTGTCACAGGGGGAAAGCGGTTCGGCGTGCTGGGAACAGGATCGACCAGGCATGCGCGGCCGTCAAGCGCCTGTACAAAATCCGCATTGATCCCGGGACTGACCCAGAACGTCATGTTAGGGTCATAACGACTCTTAATCTCCGACAAGCGGGGGTAGTTGCTCCCCCAGAATGACTCGGTCCAGTTCTCTTCATTGACGCTTCCCTATATCAATGCGCACGTGTTAGTTATCTTCAGATTGTTAAACCTTGAGCGCCTGTTGGTGTTGGGTGAAAAGATGGTAAACCACACACCTCGTTGATATACGTGCCCATGTCTGGTGCTAGCGTCCTCAGCCCGTTGAAATTCGCAGTTTCGGACTTTGTCCCCACGATAAGTGCCACCGCTCTCCTCCAGCCCGGGTTCGCCGAGGTCTCGGAACCATCTCCGGCCGCCTGCCCCGGCGCGCACAACAATACGCCGTACCCATCTTTCGCTGAGCTGAACGCGTGGCTGATGTTCGGACTTGTCAGGTGCTCAGCCGCGAGGAGTCGGCTATCATACGGCACCACGCCACGGTTCCGACGGTCTTGCGATGTGGTTGGCTGTTCCTCAAGCGGACCGTATGTAGTGTCGAAGAACTCCTGGTAGTTTGCAAAATCAAACGGCCGTGTCTGGAACGGTGTCATGCCTGGAAAGCTTTGCAGTTTCTCGAGAATAGGACCCCACACCGTGTTGGCTTTCTCGATACCGGCGTTGGTTCCAGGGTGAATAGCATAGCCTCTTAGTGACGTCGGGTATACATACACATATAGTGAGATACCTTTTTCTTTGAGATCGGGAAGCCGACCTAACAGATATTCCATCGCCTTGGTGGTCGGAAGGTGGCCCGGCCCAAGGTCGGCAGTCTTCAGTGTGGAGTTTAGGTACCAGTTAAGGCCCGTCATAGGCACTGTCGGGTAGACCTTCCAAGTCGCTTGGACGATGACACCGAACGTTCCGCCGCCGCCGCCACGGATAGCCCAGAATAAATCCGTATTAACAACCTTGTTGGCGATGCGTAGTTCACCATCCGGTGTCACGATCTGGGCTTCAAGCCACTGGTCGACCCCCAGGCCATACTGTGCCGTTAGGGGGCCATAACCGCCGTTCTGACCCCAGCCTCCGCCGATTGCAACAGTTGCTGAACAGGTTAGTCAGATTGAACGTTAACGATGAATCATGGGCACTTACCGGCAGCTCCACTGACAGAGAATAATCCCGATTTGCCTACCGCGTAGTTTAATGACAACCCTGCTCTTGCTGGTCCAAATGTCACGGCCGCCTGGACACCATCTTTTGGGGTGATAACATTAGCCTCGGTGCCAGGTTGAACCAACGGAAGGCCCTCCTCTGTGGGGGTAAAGGACTCCGAAACCTGCACACCGTTAAACAGAGACAGATCGATAATCAACCCAGACCCCGCGTCGCTACGCCCCAGCTGGTCATGGCCCGTTGTCAGGACGGTAAGGCGGATGTTATGCCTCGCAGCGAAGCGAACCGCATTTTGAACGTCGGAGACAGCTTTCACCTGGAGTCGATAATCAGGGAGCGGTCCGTAGTCATCGCTGCCAGGGGTTGGAATAATGCCTGGGAGAGAATCCTCCCAGACCTCCCGAGAGGGCCAGCCGATGTCAGTGTTAAGCTTGCGGCATCCAGGAGGGGTAATAGTGGTGTTAAGGATCGTGCCCTCAGACAAGGGCAATAGGAGGGCGAACAACTGAAGAGTACGAATTGGCTTCATCGTGAAGAGTCGATGCTGTCGGGTGATGTGAAATAATCTATGACAAACTTGATTCTATTGCGTGACGGCCTAGTCTCAATCTACGACGACTGCCTCGATATATAAGCCCCTAATACGCTTTGTGGATGAAGCGAATTACTATCGGTCTCGCTTTCGGGCTCTTGGGAACATGCCGACACCGGTTTGGCATACGCGTTCATTTTACCTAATGTCATCACTGCACGGACGTAACGTAACAGGGGTGAGGTGCTTCGGGCATGATGTTCAATCGATTCGCTCTACCTACAAGTACACGCCAAGACAGGGCGAACGCGAGGCTCGGCCGAAAAGGTGTAGTTTGTTACGCCTTCTAGAATAACTATCGTAGGGCCAGTACGTACAGTAAGGCATTTACCAGCCTCTTGCCTTGCTTCGGTCGTGACAAATGCCTGGGGAGGTTACACATTTTGGGTCTGTAGAACAATAAGCCACTCCAGTCCGCGCGGGTCTATAACCTCCTGTATCGCTCTCAGTGCATTGACTGGGGCATTATTTAGATACCATCTGTTCTCTACCAGCCTAAAGAGAGCAAAGAAGTCGCCCAATATAACCAGAGCGGCAGTGGTTTTCTGCCGCAGCATATCAACGAACTGTGAACTGACTAATGCAAACCATTTTACTACATATGCCGGTTCAAGATTAACCTCCTCATCACGAGTATGCTTTGAAACCAGAAACAGAAGTTCGCGGTGAATGTTTTGTAGAAAGCTGATTGCCTCTAAACATGTCTGTTTAGCAGACTTATTGTCAGCCAGCAGGGTATCTAGGCAACCCGTCGCTAGCTGGCGGTATCGCAGCTCGATGTTCGCTGGTAGCTCGAACTCTTTGCTGTCAATAGCAGTGTGACCGGTCACGGCGACTCTGTAGTGGTTATTGATGATGTTGTGCCACAAAGGGGTACCATGCAACAAGATGGCCTCCAAGCCTCTGATAACAGTGAATATCGACATAACGTCAATAAACGTCGGCTGGTTTCTAAAGGATGTCTGTTCCCTGGGGAGAGCATTATCTGATATGGTAGCTAAGCTTAGGAGAGCGACTAGGGATGCCATTGCAAAGATTGGGCCACTGGCTTCAGGTTTAATGTTCTGAATGGCCTGCCGATAGCTGGGAATGGCTTCGGCCTGGTGCCGCCGGCAGCACTGCTCATACCGCGCTCGCTGCAAAGGCCGCAAGCTGGCCAAGTGCATGGCTGACAGGGCGAGCATGCCGTGGATCAGAAACGGGTAAGCGATAGCCTCTTCCGGAACAACAGACTGCCAAAGCTGTTGCACTTCTGTCCGGGACGATATCGTGTGCGCCGTGGATGAGGTGAAGTGGCCCATCAAGAAGAGACTTTCTCCCCACGTTGCCTCGTCAGACTGCTGCTTTACACCTGGCTCAGCGACAAGGTGGGAAAGGAAGGTGGTGTCGACGTCATTGGGAGAAGAAAACTGGAGCTGTTAGCCACAAGGCAAGAATCGTTTGTCAGTGTCCGTAGAAATTCAGTACGTCTAGGTCCCGGACCGCGGATCAACTTACCTGGACTCTTGCCCACAGCGTGGGATCGGTAATATGGTCTTGGAGGAGACTGCACTCTTCCTTTCTACGGATGCAGTTCTGACACGGAGCAAGCTCATCGCACTAGCTCAGATAGTTAGCACAGTCGACGGTTTTGCTGGCGAGGCATTCAGAACTTGATGGCGCCAAGGAAATGATTCATAGTACGTACCTTGACCCGTCGCTGCTTACAGCGAGTGCAGCCGTGCCGCGACTTTGAGTGGCCATTTCTGGAGGGCATGGTGATAGTATCTGAGCCAGCCGGTGGTTTGCTGTTGGTCTGCGTTTGTGTGAGAATCCGAAGTATGCGAGCCTCGAGATGGCGGTATGACGGAGACGAAGGGCGACAAGGGAGCTTTAACCATCTTTGACTGGCCCACAGGGGTCTTTTTAAACGCTGTGGATAACAAAGTCCTCTAGTTGAAGAGATCTGAAACCGCACTACCGCCAATCTTGCTCAGCCTCAAAATTCAAAAGCTAATTTCCAATGAAAGATTGAGTCATCTTCTGCCTTTTTTCCCCTCCCACCTGGATCGTGCATGGACGTTCGTCCGTTACTGATATTTTCTCGCTTGACCCACTTCCCGGGTTTATTTTCTCTCGGGAGCTAAAACTAAGTAGGTATAATGTACGAACCTCAAAGTTAGCTACAAAACTCGACCCTCAATTTTGCAGGGATAATGCAGCCGCTTTAGCGCTCTAGGAACTAATTGTAAGCAGAATTGTATGATAACAAGGGCGGATTTAGAGTTGATTTGGTACCTAACGCCGGGAGTCAGCTACTTCAGCAAATCTACCAACTTAAGTTGGTCCAGTACCGCGTATGCGTTCTCGTATTAAGGCTGAAGGCTAAAATGGGGGCTTAGACAAACGCACAGAGCTAGCAATACCATCTTGTACTTTAGTTGGTTTGGCTGATGATACTAGATTACGCGTTCGGTAAGGGACGTAGAACGATAGCTAAATGACGATAAGTCTGAAGATATAAGTGCCGAAGCTGGGTATAATGTATTAACTCTATCCTCTTCTTAACAGCCTGATCTTCCCAGTTCCTCACTGTTCCTTGATTCGCATATTCTTTACCTGGACATCTCAACTCTGTTACCAGTCTTGACTATCCCTTTTTCATCCACTTGTTCTTGTACAAAAACTCTGCCTGCTTCCCAGAAGAAAACAAGGCCATCATGTCGGACAGCAATTGCGACCCCAACTACAAACAAGCAGAATTCTCGAAATATCGATTTGAGCCTTCGCTTGGAGTCAATGTATTATTCGTCATCCTATTCGCCCTTACGACGGGTCTTCATTTAGCACAGTTCTTGAGGACACGAACCTGGTACCTTTCTGCCCTACTGATAGGTGGCTGCTGTACGTATCAGGATTTATTCATCACTCGAATTAGCATGGGATTAACTAATCTTCTCCTCATAGGTGAAATCATCGGCTACATTGGTAGGGCTATAGGTGCCAAAGAAACCCCAGGTTGCTGGACTTTAGGCCCGTTCGTCATCCAGAGTCTGCTGATTCTTATTGCCCCAGCTTTGATGGCGGCTTCGATCTACATGATATTAGGTCGTATCATTCTCCTCACTGAGGGCGAAAGGTTTGCTCTTATCAAACGACGGTGGCTCACTAAGGTCTTTGTGACTGGTGATGTTGTCTCGCTGTTGATTCAGTCTTCTGGTATGTTCTGGGCTCTAAAGGTTATAATCCACGCTCTTGTGGCATTATACTAACAGCTTCAGGTGGCGGTTTAATGGCATCAGAGAACAATTTTGAGGCTGGAGAAAAGGTCATCATCGTTGGTCTCTTTGTGCAACTGCTGTTTTTCGGCGTTTTCATAATTGTCGCTGCCGTCTACCACAAACGCCTGCGAGAAACTCCTACTACCAGATCATCAGACCTCCAGGTGCGGTGGCAGGAATATCTTGTAACCTTGTATGTGGCAGGAGCTCTGATCTGGGTGCGAAGTCTCTTTAGGGTTATTGAGTTTATCCAGGGTAACGACGGACCGCTGATGAGGAGCGAAGCGTACGTCTTCGTGTTTGATGGCTTGCTTATGTTTATCGTCCTGGCGTGGATGAACTGGTTCCACCCAAGTGAGATTGGCTTGCTGCTCCGCGGTGAACAGCCTCGAAGCAATGGTTTGCAACTATTGACCGTTCGTGGAAGTGTTGGAAAGAATGTTCCAGAAGGGGGAGAAAGTTTATCTTCCAGTCACAGAGGTGTAACAGGCGATCAGGGATGTTAATGCCTGAGACATACTTCTCATCTACCAACGTTCCTGTACCTTGGTAGCATTCGGGAATATAACAAGTTGTACGTAATAAGCTGATTCGTGGAGAAATCTTGTATTTTACTAGAACAGTATTGGTGGAAATAAAAAAAGAGATGGATCATTTTAGGCGACGATGCGACAGCTGTGACCCCGCGATTTCAAGCCTGTTCTCACCTTATAAATTCTTGCTATTTCCACAAACAAGATGAAACTCCAACCCCTACTGCTTGGCTTTTCAGCTTCCTTGGCATTTCAATCCGTGTATGCAACGAGTAATAGTGACGCGACTCCTTATCGTCCCATTCCAACCAACGCGCCGAAGACATGGGTTCATCCAGGAGTTTTCGTCTCTGGGCCACAGCTTGACTACATTGCCAAGAAGATCAAGGCCAGGAAAAATCCTTGGAAGGAAGCATTGGATTCCATGCTTGATACGTCGCTTATGTCGCCTACGCGAACGGCTGAACCATATGAGACAGTCGAGTGCGGACCGACATCGACTCCCAACATTGGGTGTTATCAGGAGCGCGAGGATTCTATGGCGGCATACATGAACGCATTGGCATGGTGGGTTACGAAGGACAAGCACTATGCTGAGAAATCAATTCATTATATGAATGCCTGGTCTGGCACGCTCCAAGGTCACAACAACACCAACGCCCTACTGCAGGCGGCCTGGTCGGCCGCTAATTGGGTACGTGCGGGTGAAATCATGCGCTCAAGCTATAAACACTGGTCCAAGAAGAGTATCAAGACCTTTTCTGACATGTTGCGACACGCCTACATCCCCCTCATTGAGAACGGCGCCCCGAAGAAGAATGGAAACTGGGAACTAGGTTAGTCCACTCTTTTTCTGTTACTGTCACTAGCGGTTCTGCTTACACTTTGCAATGATGCTTGAGTCTACTATAGGGGCCGCTGTCTTCCTTGAAGATGCAGCGCTGTACGAAAAGTCCTTGGAGTTGTTCTCCTCTCGGGTTCCTGCGTATATCTACTTGACTTCTGATGGGAAGTATCCCGTGCAAGGCCGTGGTGGGATCAATACCACCACGGAGATTATCAAATACTGGCACAATCAAGATACCTTCCTTATTAGTGGCATCGCACAGGAGACCTGCCGGGATTTTGCCCATACCAGCCTTGGCATCTCTTCCATCTCTCACATCGCCGAGACACTACGTATCCAAGGCATGGACGTATGGAAATCCACGGACGTTGGCGTGCGTGTAAAGTCGGCCCTCGAGTTACATACTGCACTGGATTCAAAACAGAAACCCATCCCAAAGTGGCTGTGCAACGGCACTATTCCCGACAACATGGTTCCAAGTTAGTCTCTATACTATTATTAAAACTATTAACCAGTCCGCTAACTTCAGCAGTGTTGGAGCCAGCTTACAACGCACTGGCCTTCAATTTGGGTCACAAAATGCCTTTTACTAAGAACCTGTTACTAAGTCAGCATCCAGCGGGTATTCCTGAACATCCGCTATTTGTTGGATTTGAGACGCTCACAAATGCCAAAACACCACTTTCCTTTAAGGCGAGAGAGTAGAAGTCATAATTGGAATCCTGTGTATACTTTGAGCAAAGGCTTTTCGCAGGAAACCCCAAGAATTTCTTCCAATCGATTGTGTCTAGACCAGGATGCGGTTCAAAGCCACTTCGACGGTACCAATCACAAATATCTTGATACGGCTAGGGAATCAAATTGTGTCACTGTTGCCTAGATCGTTATGAACCGCGCTTCACTCGTCCAATGGGTTCAGCATCGTCTAATGAATTTTCGGCCAATTCCAATCTCAGATAGAAATGCAGGTCCATCATTTGAACGCATCTAGATTTAAACGTAGCCTTGTGAGTTGTGGAGTATTGCAGACAGGCAAACCACCAAGGCTGTTAATCAAAGCGAGCAATATTCCCTAGAGGAAGATCAGGTTCAATAAGAATATATTTATATCTTATTAGCTACAAGCATTAAGTTCCGTGGCGATATTTTATAATCAAAAATCGGTATAACATCAACATCCTGCCCCCCGTTCTCTGTCAAGAATAAGTACCGATCAAGGGCAATTACGCTCTCGACAACCTTGCAGCACAGGACACTGAGCGTCCAGAGAATCGCCACTTTACCTTCATATCCTTGATACCTTTCCTCGTAAGCTTTCAGGTCAGCATTGCTGATTTTACTCTCGTCAACGTCGAGGCACCTCATTGCCCTGCGTGCAAACGTATTGAAACTAGCCATATCTCCTTTTGACACACCCCACGTCGGTCTGTCCTCCTTGTAAAGTTCTATCCCTTTATCGTGGAAGACCTTCTCCAACAAGGCTCGATAGAAGCGCCTTTTGGAGAACACCGACTCTTGTTTGCTTGGATCCGCCCTTGCCCAGTTATTCGGCGCCTGGCAACCCGTCATAAGCGCTGTGGCACTCAAAGACACGTTTTTCTCTCGCATCTTTGCACTTATGGGAAATCCTTCAGGATAGGTGGCAGAACGCGGGACGATATGGTTGTAGCAGCATCCAACGACACCTAGACGCACAATGAACGGGACAGTGGTGAAGTACCGTAGCATATGTTCAGAGAGATTCCCGCACGCGTGGAGGCCGACGAGGATGCACCTCTCCTCTCCAGCCCAGGCAGCTATTTCATCCGCCAAAGGTGGCGTGCCGTCGATGTAGCGCCGCATGTGCTGAATTCTGCTTTCAGTGATTCCAAGACTACCTGCGCAGGCCTTTGAGGCTGCGATCTGGGACTCGCTGCCATCAATGGCTAGTACGTGTAGTTCCGGGAAGAGGTAAGCTAGGGAGATTGAGAGGTACCCTTGGCCCGAGCCCATGTCAATGACGTGGGTTATGTTGTTGGTTTGGCACACGCTGTGGATGTATGCTACGGCTGTCGATACTTCTGCAATCTTTTTGGTCTTCATACGACTCGTTAGAATCTCTGGGAGGGTTATGGCCTCGCAAGGTCGCTGATCTCGCGGGAGGGCGAGTGACTGTACACTCTCGAGCCACTTAGACAGCGACTCTGGTCGGCCTGGCAGGGGTCGATGTCGCTGGGCTTCCTCTATCTCGCCATTTGCCACGATTGAAGGTCCCAACTCTTCAATATTGTTTATCAAGTCTTGCTGCGCTATGCGGTGATCTGGAAATGATGTCCACCAGGATGTCCAGTCGTTAGGCAGGGCGTCCCAGGCATTGTAGATGAGTGAGTCGTTGACGTGGATGCCCCCAGTAATTTGGCGGACTAGGGGCGTGTCAATGAATTCGACAATGTCTTTCGTATATTCATCGATACTATTACATCTCTTTGGTAACGTAGGCATATTCTGGGGTTTGTGTTGTTTTGTCGACATCCCGTTGCTGCACAGCGGGAAACGTCGGCATTTTCAGTGCAAGCTTGAAAAGTGAACGGGACACACTTTCGCGGAAGCGGTATAGGTCGGCAGAATCTGAGAGCGACTAAAGATATTAAAGCAGCCTTAGACTAGCCATCAACAGGTTACGTATCAGCAAATGAGGAAGCCACTCTTTCATCTACCACTCACTTCGACCTCCAACCAAGAGTCATTATTTAACCTTGCCAGTAATGTCGGAATGTGGGAAAGATAAAAGTGATCCAATAGTGGAGACAATTTTCTAAGAGTTTTGTCAGCATATCCTCGAAGTTTAATCAGTATACTTTGCAGGACTCGCTCATCAGAAAAGCCTTAACTGGTAATTTATACTCAGACCCGTGTGTATCGAGCCTGACTCTTGTGCTTACCTCAGCTGTTATAGAGACCCTTAGCTACAGATTACAAAGTACATGCATAATTTAACGTTTCTGGAAATATATTACATCACATGTAGCTTGATATACGCTTCTGATCACCATGTACGACGTCAAACCGTTGGATGACCTCTGAACCCTGTTAAGCCACTAGTAAATACCACACTAGTTTCAAAGAGGATGGATTCGACAGGCCGCGCGTGATAGGCTTACACAAATGAATACGAGCGCACTGTACTCCAATACCCCTCTCGACCTTTCCTGCTTATCTCCAGCTGGCCTCACCACCACATCGATTCACACACGCACTGATTACCATGGAACCTTCGCACGGATTCCCAAGTAGGTTTGGGGTAAAGCATCGATTCAATACAGCAGACGAGAGTTTTGTGGCGGAGCAAGAGCTGCTTCTGCGATCAGAGGATGTAGATCCTGAGGAGGAGAGAGAAGTCGAAGAATACAGTCCCCTGCGTAAGCACTTTACCCTGCTGGGATTGGGCTATCTATCGTTCGTATGCTTGAAGCTGTATCCGGGCATGTTCAACACGATCCTCAGTCAACTTTTAGAAAGCATTATCTGCCGGCAGAATTACGGTACCGGTGATTCCTCTTCAGATCCGCGTTGCAAAGATGAGACAATGCAAGGAGAGCTATCCATGCTGTTGAGTATGAGAGCCACATTTGAACTCCTTCCTACTGTCGTTTTTAGCATCCCGTACGGTATAGCATCTGATATTTACGGTCGCAAACCCGTCATTATCCTAGCTACATTGGAAATCGTTTTATATGGCTTACTCAATCTTGTTATTTGTATGTCAATCAATCATGGCGTCAATTCGGACTTTAACCTTTTCGTTCTAGGCTGGCATCCTGCGATCTTTCCCTTGCGTTTATTTTGGGCTGTGCCGATTGTATACACCGTCGGTGGCGGGCCGTTGGTCCCAGTAATGACAATTTACGCAATGGTAGCTGACGTTGTACCAGAGTCACGACGGTATGTATATCGGAATCCAGTCCATCCATGTATGCATATCGTACTAATGACCTGATAAGGTCTGGTGTCTTCGTTGTCTTATCAACAGGCCTGGTTTTTGGCACTCTGCTCAGCGGGCCTGCAGCATATTACCTCATACCTAAAGGTGAATGGAATGCCGCCTATACTGCCGTGGGGTTCCAGGTAATAGGATTGATATTTACATGCTTTTTACCTGAGACGATCGCGGTCAGGAACACACGGCTCGACACTAGTACCGCACGGGTGCTCTCTTCTACTACTTCTATGCTTCAGCTCAAGAGCCAGGAGCTGTTGGTCAAACTCTTCACATCCTTGCGACAAATGTTTTCATCCGATCGCACAGTAACTTTATTTGTTGTCAGCCTGGTCTTCATCGATGTGGGTGAAGATGTCGCCTCCATTATTACAAAACAATATGCAGCAAAGCGTTTCCACTTAACTTGGCCAGAGGTATGGACACTGACACATCTCCCCAATAACGCTAAGGTTAACGAATAGGCTGGTATCATAACATCCATAAAGAGCATCACACAGCTTATCTTGTGCCTTGTCGTTTTACCATTCGCACAAAGGATAATGCGGAGGTATCGGATGCCAGCTACCAGGCAGGATGCCCGAATCGCTCGTACCTGTCTGTATATTCTCTTGATCGCGTATCTCACGGCTGGGCTTGCCGACAAGTTGATGGTATTCGTCACAGCGATTGCAATGTCTGCGGTGAACTTTTGCTTGAATCCAGCTCTTCGAAGCCTGTTGCTTACTATGGCGAACAATGCTGGAGCAGGCACCGTGCTTGCTGCTGTGGAGGCCATGAATGCGTTGAGCGCTGTTGTAGCCGGACCACTTATGGCCGAAGGATTTCGTCTCCGTGTAAGCTGGGACGGCAAGTGGATTGGGCTTTATTGGTTTTTAGCCATGATCATCTTGTTTCCCGGCGCTGTCGTTGTAGCCTGCCTTCGGTTTGATGAGATTGAACGGAGACGGAAACTCTGTAACATGGAAGAGGAAGCGATTCGAGACTCCAATTGAGAAGAACCCTATATATCAAAATCGAATCCGGATGGCATCTTTTAACCTTCTAATGAGCTCCGAGACTTATGGCATTACAGATGATGAGTGCTTGGAGGATATCAGAACCAGAGATGGAGGCAGTGAATAGATAGTGAATGATAGTCTATAAGGGCACACTAGTGAAGTGTATGTTTCCGGTCATCAGTGCAATTTTTTTCAATAGGACTAGGCGGATAGATCTGAAGAACGGTTTTAGTGTGTGAAAATACAGACGCGTAATCATTACGCGTCACCGAATGTGTCCCAGTACGTTGCAGAGAGCTGCGTAGCTACCGTGAAGTAAACATACAGAGACCAGATATCATTTCGCATCCTTTGGTTAGTAGGCTGCTTATGGAAGCAAGGAATAAATCATTTTTTTCATTTGTCGCACAAGCGAACGAAAATCTGTACTGTGTTTATGTTTGCAACAGGTGAAACGACAAATCACTACCCAATGAATATCTGAAAGAATAAAACAACATCGTAAGTTAACCTAAACATCAAGCATATAAACATATAGAAAAAAAAAAAGAGATAGCATACAATTCATCACAGGATTCGCTCATACTGTGATAATTACCCTACGGTGCATCAATACCTAGCTCAACTACTGCGTGCGTTAGCTTGGGAATTTCAGTGGCGCAGGTGGACATCCTCCTCCCCACTTATGCAGGTTTGTGCAAGCTTGGATCCAGCAGAGTCTCTCCTCTAATGGGCTTAAAAAGCGGGACACAGGCTGAGTCATGCGCAATTTCCTCTTTACGCCCGGGCGAGTCAATAAGAAGCTGTTATGCAGAGACTGGCTGGCATTAGCTGCTTCGACTACACAGTCACCCCGGATCTCTTTTCTATCATAAATTGGCAGAAATAGAGTTACTGAGCTCTACACACAAATAAAAGTCACAGATCTGGTAAGACTTTTTCATTTATTTCAACCAACACATTGCTCACAACAGCCTTACGATCCTGCATCATTATTTTGCATCAAGGTTTTAATACCTGCCCCAGTGACATTTTATCATCTTGGCTTGCAAACTTACACCGATGGAGCCTCCAACTAGCTCAGATAAGTTGGCAACCGATAGACAACAATGTTTAATATCAAACGAGGCGGTGCGAAACGCAATGCGAGACTACCTTCCCACTACTGAACCCCGGATAAAAGATCTGAATGAATATGTATAGTTAATGTTTCATGAATTGGAATCTATACCTTGGCTAATTCAACATGACTTGAGATCCATAAAAATCCAGAGCTGGCATACCATGAGTATAAAGCTCACGATGCGATTGTCTGCCTCCTGGAGGAACTTGGCTTTCAAGTGACGCGACATGCGTATGGTCTGAAAACCTCGTTTGAAGCCATCAAGGGAACCGGTGGCAGAACGGTCAATTTCAACGCTGAGTATGATGCGCTCCCTGGACTTGTCCACGCATGTGGTCATAATCTTATTGCCACGGCTAGTGTGACGGCATTTCTCACGCTATCCTACGCCTTGAAGCATTTTGGGGTCGAGGGCCGGGTGCAACTGCTCGGAACACCAGCTGAGGAGGATGGAGGTGGGAAGATTGCTCTTCTCAAGGCTGGGGCGTATGACAGGGTGGACGTTTCTTTGATGATGTATGGAGTTTACTTCTTCCTGCTTACTAAGACGAAACAGACTAACAGATGTACAGGCACCCAATGTCTGACAGTGAATATACAAAGAAAGGCGTCCTCGGTTGCGCAGGCTTCTTGTCTGTTGCGTCTCACACCATACAAGCAACATACGATGGCGTCAGCGCGCATGCTGGTGCCAGTCCATGGGAGGGCGTCAACGCACTCGACGCCCTGGTCTCGGCCTATGTTAATGTCTCGATGCTACGACAGCAAATATTACCTTCAGAAAAGATTAACGGCGCAATTGTCGAAGCACCTAAGCCCTCATCGAATGCTATACCAACACTGACAAAAACCGAATACACTGCGAGAAGTCCCACGATCCATGGTGCGAGAGACCTTGCGAGGAGGATTCGCGAGTGTCTTGAGGCTGGCGCGCTAGCGACTGGTTGCAACGTCACGATCGAAGAAAAACCAGGGTATGCTGATTTGCGGGTGAACGAAGCGCTGTGCAAGTGCTTTTCGGAACACATCGCCGTCGAAGGTATCGAAGTTCTGAGGACAGACGATCCCGTTTCCGCGGCTACAGATCAAGGAAATGTTTCCTACATGGTTCCCTCATTACATGCGGTCATTGGTATTCCAACTGCTGATGGATCCAAAAATCACACAACTGGCTTTGCTGAAGCCGCAGGAACTACCATTGCGTATGACAGGACAATGATATCTGCGAAGGCAATGACGATGACCGGATGGGATGTTCTCACAGATGGAATGTTCTATGCCCAAGTTCAAGACCACTTCGAGCAGGACCACAATGTGCGCTGAAAAGCATATGCAGTTAATTCGATATCACTTTCGGGGGCTTCCAGACGTAGGTACCGTGTCTCGGTGGCAGGTCAAGATCATTCATGCCAGGGATACGCGGCCTTTCCCGTGCCTAGTTTAAGATATATAAGAACATGTCCACACTAAGACGAGATATAGTTGACTGTAAAAAAGCCTTTTCATATCTCACTCAATTCTGAATGATCAGACCAATATCAAGACCAAGCAGTTGATCATGTCTCAAAAACTTGATGCCCCAGCTACCAACGGAGACCATGAGCATAAAACCTTTTCCGGGATAATCAGCACCCAAAACGCGCTCACGTTCGAAGGTTCCAATCTTGCTGCCTTCTTTGTTGAGCCGATCCAGGGAGATGCAGGTGCCATCGTAGCCGATGATGACTACCTTCGATATGCAAAAGACCTTTGCGACAAACACAATGTCCTTTTAGTTTGCGATGAGATACAAACTGGCATTGGGCGAACGGGAAAACTCCTTGGGCATTACTGGAGTGGCATCAGACCAGACATGGTTCTTCTGGGCAAGACTTTGACTGGCGGTATGTATCCCGTTTCATGTGTACTGGGCGATGATGGAGTGATTCTTACCGTCGAACCTGGGACACACGGATCAACCTACGGTGGTAACCCACTCGGCTCGGCTGTAGCGATGCGCGCTCTCCAGGTCCTCGGAGAAGAGAATTTGGCCGACAATGCTGATCATCTGGGACGTCTTATGCGTGATGGACCGATGGGACTCCAGAGCCGAACATCCATCATTCAAACAGTGCGCGGAAGAGGTTTGCTCAATGCTATGGTGATTGACCAAACCAGGACCAACGGCCATTCTGGTATACGTTTGTGCGAGTTGATAAAGGAACGAGGTCTTTTGGTAATTGCCAGCTCAACGTCCCGTCATCTGTTATATATGGAGTTGCTTACAAGAAGATCGCTCAAATCCAGCCGCACTGGAATAATTCGTATTTCGCCTCCATTGGTCATCAAGGAAGAGCAGATTCGTTGGTCTCTACGCATCATCGAAAAGTCAATTGAGGAGCTGTTGCAGCTTCCTCATGCCACATGAGAGAGACGGGGTCATTGGAAATGTCCAGTCAGACGTGCGGCTATCCATAGAGAAGAAATGTAGTACCTGTATCTGTCTATGAGTCTGCTCGAGGCCAATCCACTCGTAACACCCGAATGGGTAAAAGACGAAATGCCTACTGTCTCATTCCGGAGAAGTCCCATAGTTTACCTGTCTTCTTCTTCATTAAATCGCTGATATCCATGACTTCCATCGCATCGCTAAAAGTCGGTTATTGCCGTCCTGTGGAAAGAACTATTGAACGACTTTCCTCATGGCAAGCTTACCTGACCATGTTCGTGGCACTTCCTCGTGCTGTTCCAAATTCCGAAGCACCGTGGGGAGTTGATAGGCAGGGAGATCTTCCGATAGATCAGTTCTGATTCTCTCCAAGTCGACCTTTCCGACACCATCACGCACCCGCACCAGAGCAGCTACTCGAGTGTCGCAGTGTGGATCTCGCACGGGCAGTATGTAGCCCTCGAGGATATAGAATAGCGCTGTCAAACAGGCTTCGACATGGGGTGGATTGACTTGGTAGGTGTAGAATTTAAATACTGTTTTCACGCAAAGTTAGATGTTTCCCGTAATTGCGCATAGAGTAGAAAGATGGATACTAACAATCCATATTCGCTCGTCCTTGGAAGATTATCTTTTCATCTTGAAGAATGACCAGATCTCCAGTCTTAAAATATCCTTCCGAATCAAATCGGTCTGCAGTGGCATCCGGTTCATTTAAGTACCTGGATTGTAATTAGATACTGTTCACTTGGTTTCCTCCTCTGTGACCAGGAAGAACCAACCCTAGGAACATTGACGGTGTTTTGACGAGAAGCTCCCCTTGACTGTCGTCCAGCTTGACCGTGGCACCCGTGACAGGAATCCCTAGATCGTCCTAGATTCTTATCAATAACGATATTGATTTCGTAAAGATATTCGCCTACCTGGGTGCTATCCGACTCCTCATCACAGATAGATATTTCTTGTGTTTCTGTTGACCCATACAAGACTTTGAGTGGCCGTCCACCACGCAAATCCTTCCAGAATTCCTTCAACTTCTTGGAAGGCATGGCTCCTGTAGCGCGGGTATCCCTGAGGTATCGTATGCCATGAATGTATTCTTCAGCTTCAGGTGTGGGCAGCGTCGCGAGATGTTCCTGGAAGTGATGCATCATGCCGTACCAGAAAGTGGGAGACAGGACGATCTTTGTCAAATTCTTTTCGCGAAGCTTCTCTCATATGAGATTATAGTTGCGTCCAAAATTGTGGATCTCGACGCGAATACCAGTAAGTAGCTTTTGAAAGAGCTTGGTGAAGTACACGGACCAGAAAGCACCACTCGGTATCAGGCAAATCTCGTCATTGGGCCCTGCCTCAACCATGCGAGCATACTTGTTTATGGTTCTGCGTGCGTGTAGTACGCCCTTCGGTGGCCCAGTCGTGCCAGAAGTAAAGAATACGATACTAGGACAGTCTTCTGCTACCACCGTTAACTCGTTGAGACCGTATGACGTGGCAGGAAGTACATTTTGATCTGGAGCTTGGGGATCAATCATAAGAGTAACGATACTGTAGATATTCTGGATTTGAACTCCAAGATCCGCTTGCTTTGGACTGACGAGCAGATAGCGTATATTGCATTGCTGAAGCAAATACGCAGCCTCTTCAGGCAATGCACCTGTGGCTTTGGTTGACAACCTGTCAGTGAATACGAGGCTTGACAGGCCATTGCTCAATACTCAGGCATAGGAACCACCACGCCACCGAAAGCGAGTACAGCGAGGACGCCTATAATGAACTCATAGCCATTCAGCGCCAAGACAGCAATGTAGACCTTTCCAGGCTCTTTCGAGACGGAATTATCAAGACCTTGTAACCTTTGCAGGAGTGTTGATATGCCATGGAGGATATGACAGTAGCTGAACTGGGTGCCTTGGCTGCGGTCATCGGCAATGATCTGATCCTTTCTTTCGGTCGCTAAACTCAGCAGTCTGGTGAAAAGAATGTCCTTCGGTAAATGGCTGCATCTTGAATGCATGATGGGGGTCTGTAAGATATATCAAGAAGTATTGACACAGTTGAGGGCGGGAGATCGCTTTGTATTTAACCTGGTGAACTCTGTTGAAAGATATTACGAGAGTCTAAGGGCATGAAGAACAGTAGTTTGAGATGTCGGGCGTTACTATGTTTCGTGACTGTGTACAAATGACATTCTCTCATGATAAATACAACATGGAGAGTGTGACGACTATTACGTATCTAGCAAACAACTATCCTTCATTGCTTGTGGTCTTGCAAACGTTACTGTGACCGTTTGACAGAGTTTCTATGGCAGCATCGGCGTATGAGTCTAGAGCCAAACTAGCTGATTGGGTTATATCATCAATGTCTCCATGAATAATAAAGGCGTTCCATCCCATGGCGATTCTGCTTTTCAGTGTTGAATGGGATATCCCGAAACCCATCATAGGAAGACCGTTGATCTTGGCTGCATCTCTTATCTTCTGTGACGCCGACACAAAACGAGATTCATCGCCGTCCAAGCTTCCTGTAGCCAAGCCCATATAAAGTCGCAGATCACTAGTCCCAATAAAGAGACCATCCACTATGTTCCAAATCTCGTTAGAAGAAATTCAAGTCCGGAGGTGAGGGGACAGCACGTACCACCTGTAACCTTGCAGATTTCTTCAATGTTTTCCACCCCTTCCAGATCTTCGATCTGGCAAATTACAGCAGCATGATCATTCCAAATATCATAGACTGTCTGCCCTGCCGGCGTTTCACGCTGCTGTTTATTGATCAAAGCAGCTGGTGGGAAACTTCTGTCCCCAAAAGGTGGAAATCTCGCGAGCCGAACAAACTCCTTGGCCTGCTCCGCATTTTGAACGTGAGGAATGATTATTCCTCCTGCGCCAGCGTTCAATGCGTAAGGAATCAACTCTGGCGAGTAACCAGGGATTCGCACTAACGGGACCATTGAACCATTGGAGTGATATTGAACCATGCGAATGAGGCTGACGAGTAAGGTTGCGTTCAATGGTATATGTTCCTACGTCCAATGGTTAATAAATGAGTAATTATGCATGTTTCTAAGACAACAAGTAACCGACCGCATCTATGAAACAAAAGTGATATGGCGTTGTAGCGACAATCCGTACTGCTTCTTCATGTGGGATTCGGCATCCTGTACCCCACAATATTGCGCCTGAGGCTAGCATGGCCTTGAAGTTGGTCGGTTGAGCTAATCTCAAGGCGTTGTAGTCCTTTGTGTTGATTGTTCTCATCTTGCTGCAAATAAGGCCAGCTCTCGGTGGTTCAAGTGAACATTCGCAATGGTTGCAAGATATCCTTATGCATACGCAGTCACGAGATATTAACAAAGGGCTTAGTAGATATAAATCTAGAAGATAGAGAGATAGCTGGAGAGGAATGGTAGAAGAATGTTTCAAAGATGGATTTTTGTGAGCTTCATTTCTTGAATTCGGATTCGTGTGGCCCATCGATGACCTAATCGTAGTCGTTCAATCAGAGGTCAGTAAAGTCAGGAAGGGTTCGAGCTTGACCAATTCATACGAATATTGCATTTAAAAGAAGCTAATTCAACGGCGGTTAAGGTTCTGCTTCACACTAAAGAGGGTGATCTCAACAAGTATTTAAGTAAGGCATGCAACTCTTGTTACTTACAATATGTGCCATTCACGCTGTTGATTCATAACTGTTGAAATGTCGACTGCAAATCTTACATCGGTATCTTTAGCTGGGTTGCTAGCTGGTCAATGTGATGCCATCGATGATCTTGTGTCTTCTTGCAAGACAAATGGCTTCTTTTATCTTGACTTTCGCCACCCCTCGACTTGTGATATTTTGGAACTTGTGGATAAGCTTTCCGCGATCGGTAAATCTGTCTTCAAGTTGCCGCTCACTGAGAAAGAAAAATACAGTACTGAGAAGTATCTGCCTTCGAGACTTTTAGGGTATGTATGGTATTCTCTGCTTTCTCATCGAAAGGGGATTACTAAATAAGGTTGGGTTAGATATAAGAGAGCTGGATGCTCTGTCGGATCATTTGCGGGGAAAAAGAACGGCTACGAAAGCTTCTCGGTTCGGCCGCCATGCCTTGATAAACTTCTTTCCAGTCTTAACTAACTCCTCAATAAAACAGATCCACAACAACGGTATTTTTGGTGATGATGGTATGATTGTTCCTCCAGAGATCGACGACAATTTGGCCCTTTTCAAGATGTTCATGAGCGAAGTGCACGGATACACGGAATGTATTCTGTCCATCCTTTCAAAAGCTTTGAACCTCCCCAACAGCCTGTCTGAGTCCCATAGAAAGGACAAACCATCCTCAGCGAACATGGTCATGCTGAACTACTTGCCATGGGGTAGCAGTGACAGAGAGATTGGTAACATGGCCCATACAGATATGGGAACTCTTACCGTGGTCTTCTCAAGATCCGATGGATTACAGGCTTTGCTACCTGGGAGTGAAGATTGGTCGTTCACCCCCCCGCGAGATGGGCATGCTTTTGTCAATGTCGGTGATTCGTTGTGCTTTCTCTCTGGGGGCATCCTTGCATCAAACCTCCACCGAGTTGTTCCCCCACCTGATGCTACCGGACAGGATAAGTTCTCTGTTATCTACTTCCTTCGACCGGAGTTTGACGCCAAGTTCAAAACGTCTGATGGACGGGAGATTCGCAGTGTTGAATGGCATAACCGGAAGTACCAGCTATTCAGGGAAGACACACTTGATGCCAAAGAGCATGGCAACATTTTGACTGGTCGAACGGAGTATCTTGGAGCGACCGAGGGCTGAAGATCATGTATTGGCTTCCTCAAAACCCATATGTTTCAAAACTGACCGTCGTTCGAACTCCTTTACCTTAGCTCACATCTGCGTATTAGTGCCATTGGAGAATCAGACACATTTTGAGCTTGTTCTAATCTGCGATTTGGATCCCTGGCTCATCTAAACCTTGGCACCAGTCTTCTGTGTGGGGCGAAAATGGAGAAAGACCGCTGTCCATGAAAAGATCCAGATATGATGTAGAGGTCGTATCATCTGATTCACAATCAGTACAGATTCAAAAGTGCTAAGCAGAATAATGTACAGTTTCTAGAAGGTTCAACCAAAGCTATGAAAGCAGAGCAAATGTCTGTATCTTGAAGCATAGGTACATCCTCGAACGTTGTTGTTGTCCTACAGGGCGTTAATCGTTGGTCCAAACGTGGCTCCGCTGGCGTCCCCATCAATGAGATCAAGGGCGGTGAAGTCCAAGAAAACTCAATATGTGGCTGCGGCCCTATTATAACTTGAAGGTTGTAGAGCGGGGTGTTACCTGTAACAGTAAGCTATAGGTTGAAGGAAATTAGAGTGTATACCCGGTACCTGGTAAGCATTAAACAATGAGATTGAGAGTTGTGCCGTACGTGGTCTATACTTCATTTAGCTTAGCGTTTCTACCTCCTGCGAACCACAGACGAGCCGAGATTGGCTGCTGAATGCTTGCATGAGTGAACGTGGAAGCAGCATCAATCTCTTATTCGCCTATAATGCAGCAGTTACCTCCACTGCATCTCATCCTCTGACTAAAAGGTTATGAAGGGAGATAAGCGAAGAAAAGAGCGATCTGTCGTCTTGTGTGGGCCCCAGTGTCGGTTTTAACTTGATGGTTGCCATTCGAGGTGAGAAAACAACATCTTGATGCATCAGGGGTATGTCAAGTTTCATAAGGTATGCTGTCATGTTTAGACTATATGGCACCCAATTCTTCCACGCTGCAAAACCATCCTTCAGTGAATGTGGAACAATCCTCGATTTTTAGTAGTTGTATGGTTTTGCAGGCTCCATGTTTGACATGGGTGCATTGCCAAGCAAAGTCTGTCGCCACATACGAGACAAAGAAGATCAGGCAGAATGCGGCTGAAGATGATCTGGTGCATTTGAACCCCAATGGGACGAAGAGACGAGGATTTGTATGTGCAAAGACGATTCCAGATTGAGCTCTAGAATAAGCGAGGTTCCGCAATCAAAAGAGGAGATTTCCTGATTGCAGATATACTCTGTAGACTTGTTTGCTATGCCTCCTTTTCTGGTTCGTCTCTCATTTTTCGAAGAGTTCCAACAATGGCAATCAACAGGCGCCTCCCCCAACTCGCCTTCGAAGCAGTTCGGAGGCAGTTTCCAGGCCTTGACAAGGGCTCCATATGTCTCAACAACGGTGCGGGATCTCTTGTCTACAGAGGCGTGATAGAGAGGTGGGTACTCCTAAGCCAATTCCTTACGGCACTCTGGAGGTCAGCTTCTGACGCACGCTAGTATAAGTAAAACCATGTCTTGTCCAAATATGAACCTACGCGGACTGGACTCCAGTAGTCAAATCGACGTCGCGAAGCGTGCTGCTCAGTTGGCGAAGATAGCATCTTTCGTGAATGCTGATCCTGATGAAATTGGTAAGACTCCATTGGAACATCGAGCTTGTACTGTTAGTGACACCTTCGGCCATGCAGCGTTTGGAGCTTCCACGACAGGGTTGTTGCGAACCTTGACCAATTCCCTGCGGCCGAATCTAAATGCCGATTCAGAAATAATTGTCTCCACTCTTTGTCATGAAGCCGGAATCACCGCATGGCTGTCGCTGGCCAAAAGTCTGGGAATAGTCATCAAGTGGTGGAGCCCTCTTACTGTCAAAGGACAGACTACCGACCCCAGGCTCACTTTATCCAATCTGCGGCCTCTTTTGTCTCCCAAAACCAGGCTTGTGTGCTGTGGTCATGTCTCAAATATCACCGGAACAATCGAGCCTATCAAGGATATTGCAGACCTCGTCCATACTATTCCCGGTGCGATGGTATGTGTGGATGGGGTAGCCATGGTCCCTAATCGTCCAGTCGACGTAAAGGCTTTGGATGTCGACTTTTACATCTTCAGTTGGTACAAAGCCTTTGGCCCTCATATCTCACAAATCTATGCCCGTCGACGTGTTCATCAGCGCTTTCTGACCAGTCTCAATCATTATTTATTCGAACCGAATGCCCTTGCCGTTAAACTAGGCCTCGGTAATCACTGCATTGAGCTCGAGCATGCTGTTGTTCCAATTATCGATTACCTGGAAGATGAAATTGGCTGGGAGTCTATTATCGCTCATGAGCAAACCATCACAGGATATTTACTCGATTACTGAGAGCGAATTCGGATCTGTTTACTATCTATGGATCGCAAACATCGGATCCTGACACGCGGGTTTCTTTAATTAGTTTTTCGGCAAATGTACTTTCTTCCGACCGAGTAGCACAAGAAATTCACGAAACGTCGCCTCGTCGTGTTATAAGCGGGGACTGCTGGTCTCCTCGTACAGTCTACGATATCTTGGGACGTGGAGGAGATGGCATCATACGGGCAAGCTTGGCTCATTATAACAGCATGGATGAAATTAGAGTTTTCACTCAGACATTAGAACAGGCTGTTCGTAATTTGAGATACTAAGAAGCTTTTTATCTCATTTGCTTCATCTCTATTCAATCCCGAGTGCCTTTATTACTATAATTTTAATTTTTAAGCTACTCTCATCTACCTTCGAGTAGTAAATACGGTGCAATACAACAATACTAGTACTACTTACTGCACTCCCTAGTTCCTTGCCCCTGTCATGTAAATCTCCCATACTGCAACTAATTTAAATAGATGAACCAGTATCTACAATATTAGAATAGTAACCCTTCCGGTCCCTGATCTTTATCGAAAAATTAGGCTTCGATTACTTGTATAATGGAGCTTAAAACCCCCCTCCTCAATGACAATGTCAACAGTGACACGAAGCGCTCACAGCTTGGTAAGCCAATGAGTCTCAGCGGCTGTTTAGAACCGTATCGATCATTCAAAGTCACTCCTATTATTGGAACTGAATTCCCTGATGCAAATTTCTTGGAATGGATGAGGGCGGAACAGGGCGACGAACTTCTTCGAGACTTGGCCGTGACAGGTGAATCTGATGCCAGGACTCTTCTACCAGGGTAGCTGACAATACAAAACAGTATCTCATCGAGGCGTTGTGTTTTTCCGAGCTCAGACAGACCTCACCAACGAGCTTCAAAAGGAACTGGCTGATCGCTTAGGCCGGCTCACTGGCAAACCGGAGTCCTCAAGTTTGCACGTCCACCCCCTACAGAACTTTAATCCTAAGGAGGACAAGCACATCAACACTATCACAACTGACCAAGCAGCGAACTCTGCTGAGAACCTTTGGAAGAACAGACCCAGCGACATCCGGAATAGTTGGCACACAGACGCTGGATACGAACCTAATCCGCCAGATTACTCAATCTTGAAAGTGGTCAGGTTACCTGAAACCGGTGGAGGTAAGTAGTCAAGTTCTCATGGTTCTTCTCACTCACTTGGAAGTACTCACGGCCTAATGTAGACACCATGTGGGCTTCTTCATGTGAGATCTACGATAAGATCTCGCCCAGCTACCGCACATTCCTGGAAGGTCTCACAGCCAAATTCTCTCAGACCAGGCTACCACGTGTAGCTGCTGAAAAGGGATTTGAACTTTATATCGAGCCTCGTGGGTCGCCGAACAACATAGGCGCATCTCTTACGACTGTGCATCCGGTTGTTCGTACCAATCCTGTTACTGGCCGGAAGAGTCTTTTCGCTGTTGGCAACCATGTTGAAAGCATCAATGATGTAACGCCAGATGAGAGTAAACGACTGCTTGACTGGTTCCTACAATTGATTGTGGAAGAGCATGACAGTCAGTTGAGACACCGTTGGCAAATCCCGTATGACCTTGGTAGGTTTGCAGATTTCCATGACTTCCGGGAAAGGTTTCTAACTTTGTCAAAGCCATCTGGGATAATCGTACAGTCTATCATACCGCAATATTTGACTATGCAGGACTTGGTTCAAGGACGGGTCATCGTGCTGTTGGAATTGGCGAACGACCATTCTTTGATCCTGAAAGTAAGACTCGCAGGGAAGCTCTAGCTAGTAACTAGAACAAGTCTCACAGAATGAAGAGCTTTTAAAAGTCCATCCAAGTGTCGGTATTCTAAGTTTCAAATTATTCCATCACCAGCAACAGATGACAATGAGCACAACAAACGTCAACGCCGATTCTAATGGCATTGTTCCCGTCGAGCTTCATACCCAGGATGTGTTTCTGTTTGCCCTCAACCGGACTTGCTCTCATGTCCTGTGTCGTCTTCTCTCCGACCAACCAGGATGGATTCAGTCAAATTACCACTTCAAACGGGCGTTCGACTTTGCTAGAGAATCATTCAATTGGGATCCAATTGCTTCTATTTCTGATGAGAAACGGCGCGGTTTCGAAAAGCTTCTTCAAGAAGGGTTTGAAGAAATCCAGATCGAGCGACAGTCAGCTATTGCCGAAGTAAGCTATCGTCCAGGTCATGTATTTGACATTTTGACTGAAAGCACCAGAATAAATCGATGTTCCTGAAGGAACATACTTTCTACATATGGGAACCTTCGAGACTGTGCCAGAGTATGTGGGGTGGTCCTCCAAGCCCAGCTTTCACAGTTCAGGACGAGGGAACTACATCCGCCTCGACTGCAACGAAGACAAACCCAACTATATTTCCTGATACGTGGCTGCTGCAATGGAGACCTCTTTTTCTTATCCGACACCCTGCCCTCACCTTCGAGTCTTGGTATAGAGCAGAAAGCGGCGCTCGACACACTGATCTTGCGGATAGGTCGTGGGCCTTCTACACGACATACCAATACTGTCGACAGCTGTACGACTGGTTCTTGTCCAGTGGTTTGCAGACAAGCAAGCCGATTGTGGTCGATGCTGATGATATCTTAGAGGGCGGCCCAGCAATCAAACATTTATGTGTTTCCATTGGCATGGATCAGAGTAAGATTCTATACGAGTGGGATACAATCCAAGCACCAGAGAACGCCGGACGCCGCGAGCTGAAATTTATGAGCGAGTAATGGAGCTCGACGTCTGTTGATAGCTCTAAGAGCTCACGAGGTATTGATCTGCAGGCTGTCTATGCTCGACGGGTGAAAGACTTTGGTAATGCAGCTGCGAGTGAGCTCCATAGGATCGTGGAAGACTCCATGGTAGACTACAACTATTTGAAATATAACAGAATCTAGAAGTAAGTACAGGAAAAGAAGAATATTAGCTATATGAACAGGTGTAAATATACGATCTAGTATACCCTCTGGTATCATGATTTATAAAATGACGTGGGCTTCATCTTGACAGCAACTGAGGCTCCAGGTGCGTCACGATCATAGTCAAAGCCGACCTCGATCATATAACAGAGGTTACCAAAACCGACGTCGAACTGCGCAAAGGCACATGCCGGTTCTGAACTGCATGCTTTGATGCATTCTTCGAATGTAGTGTCCCAGGTTTCAGGTCCTATGGGCTGCCAGCCAGTGTATTTCCAGTTGCACTTGATCTCGTAACGATCGCCGTTGGAGGCGACATACGGGCTGGGGAGAGAATCGCATCCAAGAACAGGCGCTCCAACCGTATTTATGGCTGCAGCAGTAGTAGTGATGGATGTTGCGATATCTTCACCGGTAGTAGTTGTAATGAGCGTCGTGTCGTCAATCTTGGTGGTAGTCAGGATCTGGGTGGCAAATGTCTCGATTGTGCTGGTTGGTTCGTCTGTGGAGATCTCAGACTCGATGGGGGTTTCCATAGACTCGGTGGTGGTGATAGATTTGGTCGCTGTCTCGGTTGCTTCATTGTTGGTTGAGATAATAGCAGTGATCTCTGTGCCGACGGAAGTAGTGGCGGCCGAGGAAATGCGGCATGGCCCAGCGCTAACACCCGCGGAGGCCAGAAAGGCCAAGGCCACAAGATTTAATATGGCCATGATAATAAATGACCGGAACCAGAAGAAGAATGTAACATGAACGACGGAGAGAAAAGGTCTCGAGGAAGGCCTCCTTACTACCTATATATTTATCGGTGGGAACCTCTTATGCCCTGAGTCATTCAGTGGATAGGTTTATTGGCGGGCTATTGGAAGGCTATTGAGAGGCTACTGTAACGCTACTGGCACGCTAGTAGATATTTGGTGGTCCCCTAGGCACATGGAATTAAAGAAAGAATTCAGCCGCAGTAAAGAGATTAAACCCGCGGATGTCAATCGTCCCCTAGATCCTAAATAGACCACACCTGTGCAGCGCCTTTTTCCAGTGCATTGTTCGAGCCATCCTTGACAACGCCATAACTAGGCTCGTCGGTCCAAAACTCGTAGTCGCTCGCCTTGTTACCAGGTTTACTGATCTGCCAAGGCATCCACGGTACACCAAGACCATTGAAGACATCGATATGCTGACCAAGGGTGGCAGGCTTGCTATCACCCGCGGCACCGAACTCTTCAAACAACATGAGCTTGTTGGCGCTTTTTGCATGCTGCAGCGCGACAGGACCCTTGTTTTTGAACTCGTTGACGCCCATGTAAGAATGGATGGTGACAAGGTCCAGAGCCGTGCACGCCCAGTTCTCAGCAACGTCTGAATTTGGGAACTCGTTCCCGCCACCTAGGTATAGTTTTAGTCGTAGCATGACATCTCCAAGTGCATGTCCACTTACCAGTGGAGATCAAAACTTTACTGCTACCCATAATGCCCCGCATGAAGCCAGCTCGATCGCACCACCACGACGGATGAGGCGGAATATTATTGTTCAAATGGCCCTGGCCTTCGTTTTGAATATTGAACGCGAATATGTGGCTGCTAAGATCTTTCCAGGCTGGACTTCCGCTGATAAGTGTGTTCTTGTGTTCAAGTACGTGACGGATGCGATTCTGGAAATCGGAAATGCAGTTCTTGTCCGAGTACCAGAACTCGACATTGTTGGCACTAGCTGGCTGAGTGTTGCAGTCTACAGCAGGCAGCTTGTACTTCGACACGTAGGCATCTCTTCCCCAGCAGCCGAGCTGGTAGCGATCATGGATGGCGATGGTGAGCTTGATGCCTCGGGCTTGAGCTTCTATCATGAGTTGATCTATGGCCTTGAGCTGAGTGTCGTCCCATACGCCGACAGTCTTTGGCTCAATGTCAGGCATTGAAACAGATCCAGTGTTTTTGAAGTTCTGCCCAGTTGGTGAAATGAAGATTCGTAGCACCTTCATCTTTGCACCCTGGATGGCGTCCAGAACATCTAGCCTTTCCTGTCTGCATACCCTGTCAGTCATACAATTACAGCATCTGAGAAGGACTATCTTACTGCTTAAATGCATGGAGGAAGAAGGAGTTGACGCCTGCGAAGCTATTGCCTTGTTGGCGAGCGGTGAGCTCTGTGTCAAGAGAGGCAGCCAGTGCAAGCAGAGCCTGATTTAGTACAAAAAGGCCGAGGCGCTTCATTGATATTGAGTTTCGAGGATATTTCGGTAAAGGCAAAGTATCTTTGGTGCTAGTCTTAAAGCCTCATGGGTCTGAATCTCATCTTATATAAGACACTCGACTATATCCACCTCCTACTCCTGGATGGTACGTGCATTAGTCAGGGGGTAAGCCTTGGGTTCAGAAGCTTCAAATAAAGGTTCGGTCGAGTGTACAAGAATAAGTTACATTAGAAGGGGCTATGATCTGCCGGTTGAACATGGTGTTCATTCTACAGCTGGGACGTCGATCTTTCCCATTTTCCATCGCTGGGTTAATCAGTTTGACATCGTGGCCGCAAATTACCGCTTTATCGACCCCGCAATCTAACTCTTTTTCTCATTGCGCCGAGTATTGGAGAGATTTGCTGCCTTGGCTTAGCCATGACCTTGGACGGAATTTCGAAATACCATGCTAGCGTCTAACATGGTCTCGGAATTCAGATCTGGCATGCTGGTGTAAGCCCCTCGGCTCTTGATATAAGCTTAGACGTCGATACCAAACTCCGGCTTAGCGTTCACTGACATCGGCCACTAGCCCTGGTCCGCTGTCTTGTAACTGCGAGGTAAGCCGTATTCAGTCAAGAGCCCGTAAGCTAATTATGCACGGTAATCATTACGAAGTTCTCACTGGAGTTTTGAAACAGAACCTTAGGTAATATCATTTTTATCAATACGAAATATTTCGATAGGGCCCACAATGCGATAGATGTTCAGTTCATGATTTAGGCTACCAGGTTGCTAATTACAATCGATCTAACAATTGACCTCGGTGATCCGTCGCGTACTCGCTTTACGTGGATTCTTAGCTTCGAAGACAGCGTCCAATTCCTCCAAAGTGCGACCCTTCGTCTCCACAAAGAAAAAGTAAATAAAACCAAACTCAAAAAGATCCCAAAACACGAAGAATACATAGCTGTGCGGTAAATCATTAGTCGGAGACATGAATCACAGTATGGCTGTGGATATGTACTTACAACCAGTATCGAATATTCTTCATGGCAACTGGGGCTGCGAAGGTGTTGACAAAGCTTGCAACACCTGAAGCTATCATATAAACCATCATGCCGTTGGCTCGCATGTCGTCTAGCTATGTCAGTGAAAGATCATATAGCTGCTTCAAGCAGCAGTTGAACGGTGAGAAACTTACTAGCTAGGACCTCTGCTGGATAGATGGGTTGCATTGGAGTGAAGCCGACTGCAAACACAACCCCGAAGATGAAAATAAATGCGATGCTTGCTGAGCTTGAGGGGGTGCTACCAGAGCGCTCATACTCGGCTGCAGTGGCGGCAACGATAGCAAGCGCAATTGACATACCCAGACAAGATCCCATTAGCATCTTGCGCCTGCCAACAACATCGTGGAGACGAGCTTCATTGTAAGTAAAAGACGTTGCTGATTTTGTGAACGATTACATACCTCCAATTGTAGCAGCTATCCATCCAGATAGTGCATAGAATGCGTTCAACAAAAGAACCATGTTCGTAGATGTGATACCGACGTTCTCAACCATCAGTGGAAGATAGTAACTCGAAACGTTATTGCCAGAGAATTGGCCGAACCAAGACATGGCGATCACTAGCATGAGACGATATCGCCGGTTGCGAGACTTGTAAAGGCTGCGTAGATCGAAGCAAGCCCATTGGGATCGGCCTTGAACCTCGATGAGCGAGTCTTGTATCTCCTGCATTTCGATGTTGACGATGGGGTGGTCGGCGTCTCCATTTGCGTGATGCTTAATAATAAACGCGCGAGCTTCTTCAATTTTCCCTTGTGCGACCTGCCATCGAGGACTCTCGGGGAGCAGCCAACTGCCAAGACAGACAATTCCGGGACAAAGTATCTGCAGCCAGAGGGGAAGTCGCCACTTGATGTTGCCGCTCAGGTGGATATTGGCGCCGTACATCGCTATTACGATGCAAGTCAGATTGATCAGCGTGAGGTGGACTTTAAGAAGACATACCGAATGATGCCAAGATGCTTCCAATGTACCACAAGGTATTAAATATTCCTGCCACAGTTGCTCGATAGAGTGGAGGCGCAATCTCAACGAGTAGCATGGGCGCAGCGACGGTGTTAATGGTCGAGAAAAAGCTAATGAGAAACCTTGCGCCGATAAAGGAAGACAAAGTCGGGGCCACTGCGGTAAAAACAGCAGAGGCACAGATAAGGAATGAAGTGACAGCAATAGTGATTTTTCGACCTCTCCAGTCGCATATCCAGACGAACAAGGCGCCGGCCATCTGTCCGATCTGGAAAATGGAGAAGACCAAGCCTGTCGAGGTCGAGCCTTTGTCGCCCAGTCCGTAGTACTGTTGATACTCGGGGATGACATTCAAGGAACCCATAAGCGAGCCATCGTAACCGTTCATAGTTGAACACAGGTAGATCAGTGCACAGGCCATGTACAGCTGGAGGTGGCCTCTGCCCCACGGGGACGGAGCTCCTACATTGTCGAGCGCCGTTGCGATGGCTTCTGGGGTCTGGATAGCTTCCTTCTTTTCGCTTGTGACATTCTGAAGGTGATCACCCTGAGTCTGTTCAAGCTCTTTAGACATGATTGTCAATTGTGAAATACGGCGAGGGTCGAGTGATTGAATTAAATTAGAGCCAGGATAAGACAATGGCCCCGGAAGATCCATATATACATTGCAACGGTACTTGTTACTATGATCGGCATGCGGGGAAGTGGCAGGGTTCTGTCAACGGGAGGGATGCGCACTAGGACGAGGTTAGAAATACCCGAAATACCGCCTTAGCTTGTGACCCCAAAAAGAAAGATGGTGCGCTCAAGTGGGTTACATTATGCAAATAACTTGCTGGTGGACTGATGATCATCGTAACTGATGTGGTAGAACAAATGTAATGTTACATTTTCGACGCAGCTTGGATCGGACTAGAGGTCCCTTTTGACTGGTAACTGTGGGAGGAAACAAGTTGCACCGGGGAATCTTTAAAAGTGCAATGTCACCCAAACATACCATGCATGGACACCGACCGTTCATTGTTGGTTTATTGATCATCTGCCATGGCTGCCGCAACCCATATCGTTGACCTAGCCACTGGCTGGAAGCTGAAACGTTCTGATGAGGGCGATGATACCTGGATGACGGTGGAAAAGGTCCCGACTGTCGTTCACCTGGACTTACTGAACAACAAAAGGTAGCAAGTTTTCCCACACGTATCTTTTGGTAAACACATGCTCACACGTGGTCCGTAGGATACCTGACCCTTTCACTGGCACAAACGAGCTTGATGTTGAATGGGTTGGTGAGCACTCTTGGACATACGAGACCACCTTCGATGGTCCTGCCATCTCCAACAATGCACAGGTTTACCTCTTGTTCAATGGCCTTGACACTCTCGCTCACGTCCGATTGAACGGCACGACCATCCTTGAAAGCGACAACATGTTTCTGAGTCACCGCGTAGACATAACAGCTCTACTTCAGCAGTCCGAGAGCAACACCCTATCCATCGAGTTCGACAGCGCTTTATTAGCCGGGAGAGCACTTGAAAAAGAGCATTCGGAGCACAAGTTTGTTGCTTTCAATGGGGAGGCGAGTCGTCTGGCTGTTCGCAAGGCGCAGTATCATTGGGTACGTATTTGTTGAATTTTTAAAAGCATTTGATCTGATTCACAAGGGATGGGACTGGGGCCCAGTACTGATGACGGCCGGGCCGTGGAGGCCTGTGAGGCTCGAGGTATCACATACGCATATAAGCAACGTCCGCGTTGACTACGATGTATCCGACGACTTGAGCACCATAAATGGAAAGATAGCTGCCGACATCGAGGGTTTAGTGGACGAAATCATTTTCACTATAGGATACGGAGGCCAGGACATCTTGCGTGTCGCCCAGAAAGCAGAGAATGGTACGAATGCATCAGAATTCAAGCTTGGTTAGTATCCTCATCCGATTTTAACATATCAAACATTAACACGACTAGAAACCCCAAATCTCTGGTATCCCTCCGGATATGGAGAGCAGTGCCTCTATTCCGTTGCAGTTGACGCATTATACCAGGGTACGGTTCTCAATACCTGGGAGACAAAGACAGGCTTTAGGAAGAGTCAGCTTGTGCAAGAAAAAGACGACCACGGACAGTCTTTCTACTTCCGCATAAACAACATAGATGTTTTCTGTGGTGGATCTTGTTGGATCCCAGCTCACAGTCTTCTTCCCAGTCTGGATCCCAATAAGTATCGTGCTTGGCTCCAGGTCATGATTGACGGCAACCAAGTAATGACAAGGTAAGCAACTCTCTTATTATCAATGCTAAGTTAATCCCTCCTAGGGTCTGGGGCGGAGGCATCTATGAGGACGATGCCTTCTATGATACGTGTGACGAATTGGGTATCCTTGTCTGGCAAGACTTCATGTTCGCTTGCGGGGTGTATCCTGTCTGGCCTGCATTGTCGGAGTCTATACAAGCTGACGCCGAGAATAATATCCGTCGCCTTCGACACCATCCGTCTATTATCATTTGGGCCGGCAACAATGAGGACTACCAGGTGCAAGAACAGTGCCATCTTGACTACGATTACGATGATAAGAATCCCGAAAGCTGGCTCAAGAGCAACTTCCCCGCGAGATACTACTACGAACATCTACTTCCCGCGATAATGGAGAAAGAAACACCCAGTACTCAATACTGGCCAGGTTCTCCATTTTCGAACGGCAAGTCCAGCGATGATCTCAATATTGGCGATGTTCATCAATGGAATGGTAAGTGATGGCTCAGTTTAAATTATCGGCGTTTAGTCTTATTGTTTTACAGTCTGGCACGGAACACAAGAGAAGTATCAGAGATATGGCGAGATTGGCGGGCGATTCAATAGCGAGTTCGGACTGGCCGCTTTTCCAGTTCTCAAGACAGTCGAAGGATTTGTCGAGAACCGGGAGGATTTATACCCTCAATCGCATGTTCTCGATTGTCACAATAAAGCAGATGGGCACGAGCGACGCATCGCAACATACGTTATGGAAAACTTTCGTTTCTCCTCTGATCTCTCTGTAAGTTTTCTGCACTTCTAAATATTGATGAAACTGACACGATGTCTAAGACTTGGGTATACCTGACCCAATTGGCACAGAGCGAAGCCATGACTTACGCGTACCGCAATTGGCGAAGGCAGTGGGGAGAGAATCGCCGATGTGGCGGTGCTCTGGTCTGGCAGCTCAACGATTGCTGGCCCGCCACATCCTGGTCTGTCGTAGATCATTATCTGCGAAAGAAACCAGCCTTCTACGTCATCAAACGAGCGCTGCGTCCGATCGCGGTTGGAGTGCAGCGCGAACATTATGACTGGAGTGTCTGCCATGCTCGTCCGAGAAAGTCTTCAACCTACGAGCTCTGGATCTCGAGTAGTCTGCAGCACGAGGCGCATGTTGATGTGGAGCTTCGATTTCTGTCCATTGATACCGGAAAGGAAGTGAAGCCGACTGTCAAAAAAGACAATGTTATCATTGCGAAGAATGGAGTGACGAACGTTTTATCTGGGGTGATCAATAATGTTACAGAAGACATGCACGTGTTGGCTGCACGCGTCTTTCAGTCTGGAGAGTGCATTGCTCGGGATGTTGATTGGCCACAGCCCTTCAAGTACCTGTCGTTCGACAACAGAGACGTCAAGGTCGAAGCTCAGCCCGGCAAGTTCATGATCTCTTCTGAAAAGCCTACAAAGGGACTTGTCCTTGAAGAGATCGACGGCTGTGTATTAAGCGACAATTGCTTGGATGTTATGCCGGATGATCCCCAAGTGGTTGACATTTGTACCAAAAGTCAGGAGTCCAAGGCGCCTAATTTCAAGTACCTGGGATTTCGGGAATAAACTGCTGCCTAGATTGGGCAAGGATGTACCGACAAGATAGGACGTGTTTATTACGTGATAAGTTATCTGATAAGATAAAGCCCAGCATGATAAGGCCAAACAAGTTAGCGTGCTTTCAATCTTTAACCACTAAATTCACCGAACAGCATGTTATTCGCCCTGCATACCATCCATAGCATTTCAGCACTAAACAACTGTCTTTCATAACCGTGAATTCAGCAAAAGAATATCTTTGAACCACTTAAGTAGTAGAGATATGTCTATGCAGACAACAGACTTTTCTTGTTTTTCCAGGCATTTACCTACCAACTTTACCATTTGTTATTCAGCAGAGTAAATGACATAACGCTCTTCAGGGTAGCTTCGGACATGCCGTGAGCTAGTACGGAAATTTGTATATCCTTGCTAGTGCCGTCCAGCGGCAGCAGAAACCACTTGCCATATTCAGCATAGCTTAGACTTAGCAAGACACTGCTAAGGTGGTTTCTGTTTTACGCTATGTGCATGGAAACTAAACTCAATTAAAGAATCTGCGGCAATTCGGTGACGCTCTTTATGATCAGAAGATAATTGTTCCAACTACATGAAAGTGTCCACAAACCATCAATGTGGATAACCGACAGCACCTCTCTTGACCCTGTACTAGTGATGCTTTCGTTATCCACAAACCTGGACTCTGAAACAGCCCTTCCAGAACGCGACCTGGAAACTTTGGCCCTGTGGGCCATTTAGTGCCAGCTTAAACGGTTGCCTAAGCTTGTTGACAGGCCATACTCACTCCGAAACTAGTTCCGAGCTCTAAATCCTCGACAGGAAGCTTCCCTTTACCCTTCATATCATTTTGTACAATTGGAACCTTCTCTTCAGACTCGGGGTCCAAAGCCCGACCATGGAATTACCTTACATCCCAGAGACAATTGGCGCCCAGGAATTTAACAACCAAAGCCGACAGCCCCGAGTCACTTCATCATGCGCCGAATGCAGACGTCGTCGTGTCAAATGTGAAGGCGAGACCATTCCCTGTCGACAATGTGTCTACTACCTCGTTCCACACCTCTGTCACTATCCCGCGAGAAAAAAGAGGCACAATGTATCTCTCAAGTAACGCGCATCGATGGACAAGTACATGTCGTCGCTGAACTAACATGATACGCAGATCTCACACCGAACTTGCCGATAGTTACGCCAAGGCTCAAAAGATTGTCGGAATATTGTTTCCTTCTAATTCACTTGACGAACTTTCGTCAATGACCCGTCAGCAATTAATGGTACGGCTGCAGTCTTCCAGACCGCCTCCAACTGCGATTGGGATGGAGTCGCAGGACCATCTGCAAGTTTTAGAGCCTCTGCTGGAACAAAACTTTACTTGGGACGAAATATCCGAGAGTGAAAGTGAGACATCCCGCGTAGCAGACGATGTCAACGGACTAGCCTTCTCGCGACAATCTCTCAATGCCTCATACCTGGGTATATCGTCGGTTCCCACCATTCTGAAAGTCATCGCTCACCTTTCTCCTCATGTGCAAGAACGCATTCCCAAGGGTACTGAAGCTTGGCGAACCCCTTCAACTCTGGCTGGCAGTCCGGGTGACATGATTTCCCTGCAAGAAGATGAGATACCAATTATAAATGCATATTTTACTCACGTACATCCTGTCATTCCCATGGTCGACGAAGCCGACTTTCGTCGGAGGTATTTTCAATCAAACACAGAAGAGGATGAGGGTAGCTCGTGGTTAGCTCTTATGAATATGGTCCTCGCCATGGGTTCGATGGCGTCAGACTCGATCCACTTCAACGGGCACAACCACTTTTACAAGCGAGCTCTACCTCATCTAAACATTAATTCTTTTGGCTCTGGCCATCTCTACATGGTCCAAGCATTGGCTCTGTATAGTGGCATGATTCTTCATTTTTTCAATAAACCCAACATGGCAGTTGCTGTTATGGGAGCAACTCTTCAGATGGCCGTCGCGATGGGCCTGCACAGAGTGAAGGCTTCACAATCTTCTACGAATCCAGCTTATCATCCTGGCAACGGCTCAACAACAACGCGGATACGAACTTGGTGGTCTATCCTCTGTCTGGATACGTGGGCTTCGTCTACTCTGGGACGTCCCAGTGAGAGATATTGGGATCCAACTATAACTCTGACTTCACCCATGTCGGTTTTGGAAAACCTGGTAAGCCACTTTGAATGCTATTGTTAAAACTTGCTTGCTCATATCTGTTGTCTCACCCTAGGACTATGGAACAATATCCCTCGTAGCCAGTGAGAAGTTTTGTAGGATCGCAACACGTGTACAACAGCGCCTCGTCCAGTTACCTTTAATCAGCCCAGAGGAAGTTGATCAATTCGATAGTGAGCTTATCGCCTGGAAAGATTCATTGCATATGTTTCTGGCTCATCGTGAGCAATGCCCAACAAGTCTCAATACTGCGCGAGCGACTCTGTGGTGGCGCTGGGTTACAACTCGGCTCATGCTCTACCGCCCAGGGTTGTTGACCACGGCACTGAATCAGAAGCTATGGGGACAGGAAACTACCAGTGAAGCAATCCAGGCTCGGAAATGCATCGAGATTGCCAAAGACGGTGTCGACCTTATGGTCATAGACTGGGCCCCGAATCAGTTTCTTTGCTGGAACAGCGCTTGGAATCTTTTCCAGGTGTCATTAGTCCTTGTTCTGGGCCTGATCTCGGACAAACAAGAGGCTGAAAAAATAGATTGCTATGGATCTGTATGTCGTGCGATTGAGCTGTTTGCTCAGATGGAGCCTCTAGACGCTGGGTGCACTCGTACCCGAAGGCTTCTTCAGGGTTTGTTGGATAACACAGAGGATATCAAAACGACCATTACCTATCCAACATACTCCGATGTTCTAGATTTATCCATACTCGACTACTTAGGAACAGACCTACTCTGGGAGAATATGGATTGGCTGGAACAATAAGTCGAATGACATAGGATCCTCTGATCAGCTACAACCCCCGCTTTCCAACTCAATTCCAACACTTACAGTTCATAAAATAATTTCAGTCACTTGTAATGTTGGTCCGGGAACTGACTCGTCCGAGTAATGTGGCATTCGGCGTTCTGGACCCTGTGCCAAGTCTATGAACCCACCCGACATGGGGTACTGATCAAATCAGTGCTCTTTCCTACAGTTCAAGGGTCAACCAACAAGACAAACTCTTTACCCGGTCACAGGCAAATACCTAGATATGTTTCCATTTAGCATAAACTTCTGACCCTAAGACACGTCCAGTTCTCTTAAAGAGACACTAACCGCACCTTCACTTCTGATTGTCCAGTGAACCTACCTACGGTCTGTCTGTCGACTCCTCCACTCAACAATCTTCATCAACATCAACACCTGCGTCACAAGTCAAGATGCATTCAGCTCTCCTACTTTCTACTTCCAGCTTCGCCTTCTTCAACGCCATTCACGCCTTTGAGTTCACTGGCCCAGATTCGTCCAAGAAGCTTGACCTAACTCAACCCATTAACATCACGTGGGATGCCACCAAAGGATCCCTAAGCGAGCCAGACGCGCGCAAGTTTGACCTCTGGTTCCGTGCGCTTGGCAACGTGGACGGCAGCACGTTTGGCTGGGAGCTTGTCAGCGACCTACCGTTCTCGTCAGGCTCGTATGAATGGGACCCTGCGGCTATCGTTAAGGGCATCAGGGATCAAGACAACTCCCTTTCGCCAGATGCCGTGCATACATTTGAGGCTAGGATCCTAGACAAGAGTGGAAACAAACTATCAATGGTTAAGAGCGACAAGTACGCCGCCGAGGGCTTTGAATTTATTGAGGAAAGCGGTAGCAAGAGGCTGCAAGGAAGCTTTTACACAGTGACTCTAGCTCTTACTATTGCCGGTTTAGCGCTCCTCTGAAAAAAAGCTTACTGGAGTGGGAAAAGAGCAGCCACCCAAAAGCATTTAGATTATACATAGTTCCAGCGAACGCTACACCCTGACGTCAAAGAATGCGAATGTCTATGTGTTCCTCCGCCGCGATTGTCGGCGGAACTACTCAAAGGCTTCTGAAGAGGATCTAAAATCTCAAGTCCCCCCCATCAAGCAGCTATCTAACTGCGGGGCAATACAACGCAAGGCTGAATGAGATGGTTACCGGGATAATTGGAGCCAGAGGACGAGCCACTTTACTTCTGCGTCATGGAATATGCCTGCGAAATAGGTTCGAACGCACTAAGGTGCTACTAGATTCCACACAGATTGGCTAAGAGTTCTGCCATTTCGATATTGTCATAAAATCAACCAGCTCATGATGATACAGCTCAGGGAAGATATCCTCTGCATATAGCTTCCAGTCCTTGTCAGCAGTACGCTGGAAGAACTTGATATATTCCCAGTACTCTGGGAACCATCCACTATCCTCCCAGTCAACAAGTCCTTGAATCTTCTCGTCTTGAACCAATATGTTTCTAGGCGTAAGATCGCAGTGCGAAAGGACAACCCGATGATTAGTCTGTAGTCGTCGAGAAAATGCTTCCCTCACGAGAGGGGGGGTATGTTCGTAAAGACCCAATAATAAAAAGTCGTTGAAGGCTCCCTCGTCACGACACACTGGGGAATGGTATGTCGAGTATAACCTCGTATCCCGGATCTCTGTACCATCACAGGCCCCAATGAGATGAGCAGGAGGAGCCACAGATCTCATCTTCTCAATCAGCTCCCGAAGTTGCCGGGCAATATTCCTTTTTTGCTGAACTGATATGTTAGGCCACAATGTATCGAGCGGCTGTCCTTTTATGTAGTCCATGCGTATGCAGCCCTGACCGTCGGGAGAAAAATACACGTCGCGGACGCGTGGAGCTGGCATTCCAGCGTGAGCGGCGACTTTCAGCGCCTCTGCTTCTCCCAGTGCTACGCGTTTTCCAGACTTGACGACAGTTTCATCGGCATGTAAGATAACTCTACGATTGAACATTTTGTGTAAAACCACAGCGCCTAATCAATTAAGCGGAAGGGCGTACCCAGTAACATTGCGCGAACTGACCTGGCTCAATCTCGTCCTCGGATTCAGATTCATCAGAGGATCTCGCTTAATCTGACGTTGTAAAGAGATTCACCCGGTTGTTTGCCACGGGAGCGCGACACGGCACAGGCCGCTGATGTCCTGACCTGCGAATCCCCCATTGCCCAGGCGACTTTTGTGTGACATGGATACAGAATGGCAGAGGTATGTGAACGTTATGTTATCAGCAACCCTGCTATTTCATATGCGTCCCGACCAGAACGATGTTAGATTGGCAGCTGTATGACATTGACCTTCCGTTATGATAATATTATTCTTATATCGAGAAGAAGGAAGGAATTAAACACCAGTTCATAGACAAGAATAGAACCCGCAATGCATAACACGCTGAAATCTACCGGGATAGATATTTCCTATCATCTGAGTAGAGTAATTGTCAACCTATCATGCTGCGCTGTAGGGCCCGTTTTGCCTTTACAGGGTAGCGACCAACTAAGCCAGAAATTACTGCAAGGGTGCTAAAATAGGCTAGTGAGAGAGTGACTGCGCCGCAGAGTGTAATGCACTCTATTCCTCAGCTTGAAATTTCTTAATTTCTATCCCTGAGGTCTGTCCCCCATTCTAGAGCGAAGAGCTGGTTTTTTTTTTCTTCTTAAAAGAAAACCTCGCGCGATGTTGTGTTGGCCAAAGTAGGAGTGAAGATCATGCCTCGATCGACATAAATTAGCATTGCGATTTCCGAACGCTCCGGAAGGGGCCTGTAGATCACCACGATGGCCAAGGAACTTTCCCAGGATCTTAAAAAGAACAAAACCTCGATGCGGAAAGTCGATTGACCCATGATTCCATGCATACCCACTAGATCCATTTGGTAGTGGAAATCCGCTAGAGACGGGCTGCCAAGACGATCCAAGGATTATTTCCGGCAGGTGATTCGCAGCTAATCCAAACCCCCAGCGTCTTTGATTCGCCGTCGAGGAGGCTCTACAAGGCGCGTTTCAAGGGGCCAAGGGGTTTGCATGGCAGTGGGGAAGCTGTTCAAGACCGTTGAGATAATGGACGAGCTAGAACCTGTTGGCTCCTCGAGTGGCGTCGGCGGGTTTCCCAAGCAAAGACTACTTAGTGATGGCGGCGAGCGTTAGTGGTCACATTTTATTTCGGGGTGGCGCTGCGTTCGGAACATTTACCGTTCAAGGATGTCGCCATTGTCAGGAATTGTCTGCAGTAAACTTGTCGCCCTGCAGATGTCAGGGAAGCAGAGACCACCTGATGGAGAACGCTCAGATCGCGATTGTGGATCTTTTGCTTTGACTCTTTAAAGCCCGAAAACCTGACTCGTGAAATGTTCATCTTTGATCAATCAGCCTCCGCTCTGATTCGTCTAAACCGAATCTGTGAGATAACTGGACTCTTTGTGTGGCACGTGTGGCTTATTACCCGCAGATCATGGCCTTTAGCTGAACGTTAGTCAGCTCGGGTTCTCGTCCGCCAAGACAGTCTGGTGCCATCAGCTACAAGGGTGTGAAGGCCTCTTACTTCTTTCATATGTAATCTCCGACGATTGAGCTATCTTTACCTCGGCTGCGGATATACTCCCTTAGACCCTTACTACAGATCTCTCTGGGGGATCTGCCAAGAAAGGAATGCACGTTGGCGAGAGCATTGCATTCTCTCAGATAACAGCTGCAGTCCATGCATGCTAGTGCTGCGGTGAGTCTTGAAGGGCTTAGAGCCGGTGTTGTAGACTGGATATAGATTGAAAAGGGGAACGGGGCATGCAACATCAAAATTCATGCATAAATACCATAATCGTCCCCCTACTGCCACACCACTTCTGCTTATTCCGCCCAGCCAAGCCCAACTGCCCAATATGAAGTCAATTCTCTCCTTGGCGCTTCTGCCTCTAGCACTCTTTACCGGTAACTCCAGCGCTCACCATGCTCCTCACCTCCATGCTCGCAACGATTGTCGCTGCCTACCCAGCGATGACTGCTGGCCGTCCGATAAAGTGTGGGCCAAGTTCAACAGCACCGTCAATGGTGCTCTCATCGCAACGGTGCCCCTTGGCTCGCCCTGCCACGAGCCCAACTACGACGAGGAGGCTTGCGCCGCTGTGAAGGCTGATTGGAAGTGGCCCATGACACAGTACGTCGCGAACCCTTCTAACCAGAAAAGACCTTCGAGACTAACGATTGATAGCATCGAGACTTCATCCTCGGTTATGCAGAACTGGTTTGCCAACCAGTCTTGCGATCCGTTTGTGACAAAGTCAAAGCCTTGTACTCTTGGCAATTATGTCAGCTACGCTGTCAAGGTGTCTAACGCCCGCGATGTTGCTACCGCTATCAAGTTCGCCAAAGCATACAACATCCGACTAGTCGTCCGAAACACAGCCCATGAGTATGTTCTTCCAAGCCGGGGTTGATTATCCTTACTGAATTTCTTCTTTAGCTACTTTGGCCGTTCTACTGGTGCTGGTGGTCTCGCAATTTGGACCCATCATATGAAGAAGCAGGAAGTTATTCAACGATGGTCTGATAAGCTGTATACTGGCCCTGCTCTTAAGCTTGGTGCTGGTGTTCAAGGTTATGATTCTGTTGAATTCGCCGGTGCCAATGGCCTTACTAGTGTGCCAGGCGAGTGCCCTACTGTTGGCCTTGCTGGTTTCACTCTTGGTGGTGGCCACTCTCCTCTGAGTACCAGCTTCGGCATGGGCGCTGATAATGCCCTTGAGTACGAGGTTGTCACTGCCGATGGCCACATTATTACTGCCACTGCTACTAACCAACACAAAGACCTTTATTGGGCAATGAGCGGTGGTGGCGGTGCCAGCTTTGGTGTAGTAACATCTATGACAGTTCGCGCCCATAAGACCACCACCATTGGCGGCGCAAAGCTTACGCTTATCGCTGGGGCAGACAAGGATGCATACTACGCCGCTGTCAACAGATTCCACGAGCTTTTGCCCGGTATGATTGGCAACGATTCCACCGTTACCTATATTCTCACCGGAGCCTATTTCGCCATCACACCGGTTACTATCGCAAACTCCACTGGTGACTTCGTGCGTGATACCATCCTCGCTCCCTTTACCGACTACCTCACGAAGGCTGGCCTTACATTCACTGCCTCCTACTCTACCCTGAGCTTCCGCGACCACTATGCGCTCTACAATGGCCCTCTGCCCGGTGGTTCACTTCAAGCTGCTCAATTCCAGTGGGGTGGCCGTCTCATCCCCAATTCAGTAGTTGCCGGTGCCGACTTCAACAAGCTTACACGAAAGTTTGCCTCCACTGGACTTGTTCTTGCTGGTAGCGCTGGCAAGTTCGAGAGCTTACCTGGTGTTTCTAACGCTGTCCCCTCTGTGTGGCGTAAGGCTATGATCTCACTACAGTTTGGATCTCTTTGGGATGCTACCCGTTGGGATGATATGATTGCCGACCAGAAGAAGATGACTGAGGTGTATATGCCCCAGCTGAAGGATGTTACTCCTGGAAGCGGTACATATATGAACGAGGCTGATTTCAATGAGCCTGACTGGAAGGAAGTATTTTATGGTTCTAACTGGAACCGCCTAGTGGAGATCAAGAAGAAGTACGATCCCAATTCCTTCTTTTACAACTACAAAGGTGTTGGAAGCGAGGCTTGGACCGTGGAAAAGAACGGCCGTATGTGCAAAGCTTAGATACAACTATAAACATATAATGTAGAGACTTGTATTATACCAATTTATTAATGTTAAGAAGAGTAAACTGATCTGAATATGTGATTCAATGTACAGTCAACTGACCTTTGTAACGTACGACAGAAACCACCTACTCTGTCCAATCCATTGGCTGGAATGTACCTATAGTGTCAAAGATGCTATCGTGTATCCAAGTTCTAAGATCAATCTGATGAACCCCAGATGTTGACTCGAAACTGTTCCATGCCTCCGGATAACCAGTCTCGCCCGACAACAATCCCGGCTGAAACCCGTCCGGTGACGAAGGCAAGTTGTTTTCAGACCCGTACTTAGTTCCCCACCACATTCTATCGTAGCAGCGATAAGACACTTAAATGCTTTGCGAGCCTGCACTGCCCTCGACCATCGTTCGGGAATGATATACAGCATTGTGCTGCAAGCTCGTACGCTACTGCTGAACTTGGGACTGAAGATTGATGAGTCTAGGCAGAAACAATATACCACGACCAAGCCAGCGACAAAGTTGGCGTCTAACGAGAGCAAAGAGAAGCAGATGTACATCTGCTGATCATGAAGGCGTTTCGTAACAAATCTGTCCGGCGGAGTGGACGATTTCGTGAAAAGCCGGGTTCTGTGGGGTCAGGGTGGGTAAGAAGGGAAGGTTCAGCAGTATGATTGCTTTATGGTATTAGATCATATGGTAATCCGTTGTGAGGTAAAGATGCGGCTTGTTCTCTGGGCCCCCAAGGACTGTTGGGCGAATCTACATAGCTAACGTAGTTCCCTCAACAGTATCAAACACTTTCTACCTTCTTCGGTCCACCTACTGCCTCTCTCTTCGGAAATCCCGGAGGTGGAAGGGCAGATGCTCAACATGCAGCATCGATCAATAGTATAGCACCACATATCCATGACTATGATGACACCCACCTCGACCCTATCGTTCATCCGACAGGGCCAGTTGCAAGTGCTCTTCTTGCTGTAGCCAAGGGGAAGAGGGGTGTCTCGGGAAAACAGTTCATCATCGCTCTTGTGGCGAGTATAGAAGCCGAATGAAAGGCTAGACTTGCTGCCTGGCCGCAACACTGCGATGTGGGCTGGTAAGTTTACAAAATTTTACCATCCGAGTCTTTCATGACCGTACAATTCTCAAGACATATTACCTCTACTGTCGGATCAATTGGAGCGGCAGTTGCAGTTTCAAAGATCTTGGGCTTGTCTCTAACAAAGACCATCCATGCAATTGGTCTCGCAGCAACCCAAGTCACCGGGCTTCGAGAGATGTTTGATTCCCACTGCAAATCCTTCCATCCCGGCCATGCTGCTCAATACGGTTTACTAACCGCTGCCATGGCCGAAGGAGGCTTTACCAGCAGTGAAGGCGCACTGGAAGCGAAACGGTGATGGGCTACAGTCGTCGGCACCAACAAGCCAGAAGTGCTCCAAAGTCTTAATCATTGGCTCAGCACCCAGAATGATGATAGCTCAGCTGGTCAGTGTACAGATCACTGGGAGAATTCTGCTCTGCGTAATCGTTTCAAGCCTTTCCCATGCAGTATTGCCATTTACCCTGTTATCGACGCTTGCATACAACTACATGTGTCACTTAGCAGAAATGGACATTCCTCAGAGCAGATTGAATCCGTTACAGTAAAGGTCCATCCTCTTGTCCTAGAACTTACCAGCAAGAAGGCTTCCAAAGATGAGTTAGAGGTCAAGTTCAGCGTTTATTATAGTGGCGCTTGTGGCCTTGTCCTCGGCACAGTAACACTGTCGGAATATAAAGACAACGTTGTACTTAATCCCAACTTTATAGCTATTTGCAATCGCATTAGGGAAAAGATTAACAGTATAAAGTTAACCTATATATTATATTCTATAAAGACCTTAGTAATATAAATAATAAGATAAGCTTTCTTAAGTATAAGAAAAGGTAAAAACTTATACCTTATTTCCTTAGCTTATATCTTTTCTATAACTTTCTACTAACTCTTAGTAATAT